>WSTX01005379.1:0-22708 GCA_019633405.1 Tulasnella sp. 408 | reverse complement strand
GTACGCGTTTGTCCCGACGACGGTGAAGGTGCTTCCGTCGAGGGTGAACTTCTGGCCAGATGTACCGACGAAGCTATCCAAGAGACTCAGTCTAAAAATGGCCAGTCGGTAAGTTCAACATAGGGCTCACCCGCTACAGCCGGTGGGGTTGGGGCCGTCGCTTGTAGTGGTAGTGGTGGTGGTTGTGGTCGAGGTCTTCCTGCAGTTTGTCACGGATACGGCGTTAGAAAATCATACTACATGAAGTACTGATGACGCACGAAGTAGTACTGGTCGTCGTGGTCGTCGTGGTTGTCGTTGTCGCGGACCCGCCGGGTTGGCACTGCCAGTACCAGTCTAGGCATCAGAGCGCTTCAGTTCGAGTAGCAACAGAATTTGAATGTCAAAAAATAAAAGCTCACAGTTGACGTAGGTGCATGTGGTCCCCGCAACGCAGTTGGTTGCTCCATGGTAGTCCGCTCCGCCGCACTGGCCCCAGAGAGCGACTCCGCCTGAGGAACCATCAGAGGAGGGCTGGCATTGGCTGTACCACTCTATATATGCACATTTTCAGCATCATACGGCGTGCGGAGGCGCTGAAAACACGTACCGTTCAAAGCCACACACTTGGAGCCACTCTCGCACGTAGTGTCCCCGCTGTACGAGCTGCCCCCGCATTGACCCCATACACCAACGGCGCAGGATCCAACGTGGGCTAAACCGGTAACCAAGACGAGAGAGCTGATAATCTGTGAGTTGATAGGCATCGCGATTTCGAGATAGAAGATGTAGCGAAGGCTGGTGAAGCTGTTTCTGCGCTGGTGTTCAAAAGCCACCATTCTAGCAAGACTTTTATAGCTATGCTGGCGCATTGTTGGGATCTTTGTCGGGAAAGGAATATGAATCCAGAGCCCAAAAACAGTAATCCTGGATACATGTCGGGATGTGAAAGGCTCGTGATCCAACTTGTTCTCCTGAAGGGTGTTTCGATCAACGTCGAGGGATAAACGGGAGGCAATCTAATTGGTCTTCCACCAAGCCGAATTTTTCAGTGCGGGGAAGTGAGAAACGGGAAGGGCGGGAAGGGTCTCGACGAAATTGAGCGGAGGGTTGGAGGAGAGAATGCCGCGCAACAATAACCTATTACGGGCATAATAGTTAGCTTGAATATCTTCAGTGAGTTCTCGATTAATGACCCAATCACGCAATGAAGAGCGAAATGAGGTGTTCGATGGCTGGGATTTGTTTTAGCGATCCCTTCCTCGGTTCTGATGGGACTTGAGAGCTTGTAAACCGTCCTCCAACAGGAAGAGTTCCCTGGATCGAAGCATAATTATGTTCCCAGAGATATCGGGGCCGCGGTGGCTGGTCGGTCATCGGGGGTCCAGGATATATATTCCACCAATCGGGTTGCTCGCCGAGACCCCGGACGCCGTAGCCCGCTTCAACCGAGCACCTCGGAAGTAAACCGAGTTGGACGCTCACCCGGCTCTTCCGGATCAGCGTCGGTTACGAGCAAGAGCATTTATAGAGCCACGGGACACATCTGAGACAGAATCCATTCCGTGGGCAAGATATCCGTCGCCGTGCGGTAAATTGAATGTATTGAGATCATTCAGCTGCATGTCTAGAGGCATTGAACGTCCTAGAAGCCCTGAATTAAGAAGCAATCACGGTGAACCGAGGTTGCTGAACTCGGCTGGGTGACGGGACGCTTGATGATCACTGGAACGGAGGCTAGCTCGGTTCGCCTATGCTTCATCTGTACTGTTAACTCTGTGAGAGCGAGAGGATAGTTTGTGACGGACCTCTAGTTTGGAAACCGTCGTGAGCCTCGGGTTCTGTTGAAAGGAACCCGAGGGCCTCGAGGGCCTCAGCCATCTGAGACGGGAAAATTGCAGTGTGATGAGATGAGAGATCGCCGAGAAGGTGCAAACCACTCGTGGTTCAGAGTGCTTCGGCCCCGCCAGCCTCTGCCTCCCTTTCTTCCACACTATCTTTTAGGTTGCCTGTATAAGCGAGAAAATAGTATAATACCGATGAATTCTTACTCGGCCACGTTCTCATATGTCGTCCCCACCACACGGTATATAACACCTCAAAAAAGCATCTAAAGGATTATAGGGATCTCCTCATTGATTGTCGCTTTTCAGTCGAACGCTTCAAAGGCACGAACTGGGAAGATTGCCACGAATTTATCGTTGCAATCCGCGCCCGTGCGTTGTGGGAAGGCAAGCTACGAGACTCGGCTTGGAAAGCAGATTTCGCTGCCCCTCTGTTCTGGAATAAGGCTCTGTTGTGGCAGTCTCGACTTCCAGAGGATGTTCAGGCAGATTGGTCGAAGCTGGAGATTGCATTACTTGCGCGGTGGCCTCCCCCGGAAGATGACGACGAGTGAGGAGGGAGTTCGACATTGTGCCCCTCCCTCCAGATCGCTGACCCATCATGCTAAGGTCTACAATCAAGCCGACACCAGCAGCCGCGGCTTCTTCAATTTGCAATGACAAGGATGACCGCCCACTTCATGGCCTACTGAAAGTAGTTATCGATCAATCGAATACGACCCATTATCTCAAACCACCCAACCCCGTGTGCACTTTAACGACCGACGCAAAAAAGGCACTCCGCGTTCGTAGTAATTCCTTCTCCGGCGCCACGTTGCTGGAACGTCTTGTAAGTTTTGAATCGGTTATGGCTTTTGCAGTCAGGGGGTTGGCTCACCCACGAGCCTTGGTAGCGACCCGATTTGAAAAGTACTGGGCGAGGCCCATTTTGGGATTTGAAATGCATCTATGTGTCGCCCATACGAGATAATATCATCTATCCCCTGTTGTATGGGAACCTCCCATGCCCTCCGAGCTCTTTCTGATTTAGTTATCCCATCTCTCATCTGGTAAGCAACTTTCGACCCCATTTTCCATGATCAAATCAAGAGCGGTCTTAGGTTCCCATCTTCTCACAAGAATTTTGGTCTACTTAACTCCTATGGAAATGGCATTTTCTCATCCTTCTCACTTCCGGTTTGTCGATGTGCTTCCCATCTGCCTTCTTCCATCTACAGCTACTTCATTGAATCGCAGTAAAGGTCAGGCACCTTAGGTAGACTATCAATAACGGCATTGAAAGACCTCGTGCAGAGGATGTTTACCTGCACGTCGCCTTGGGGCACGAAACCCAAGGGACCTGAGAGACGTTGGCGTCCCATTTTATCACATCTCCCCCTCCCATTTCGTTAAATTCATGAAATTATGTATATATCACGTAATTAAATCACTAAAAATAGCTAAAATGTCCGAACAACATGCATTCCTGGGAAGCACCCGTGACTTGTCGGCAGCTGACATAGGGACTGGTCCTGGCGGCGATTCCAGTGATCGGTCCGCGGAATTCATCTTTCTAGCGACAATTTTACTCCACTTGTACGTTTTCAAGTAATAGTACGTCTTATTCAAATACATATATTATCACAATTCTACGAAGGCTCGGGGGGAATTACTAAACAAGACACAAGTCGCCAGCCCCAGATATCGAAGCTACTTTATAGCGCGCCGCTGCGGTGCAGGCTCGACAGATATAAGTGATTAGTACTAGCATTTCGACAGAAAGTCCAGAAAAATCTTTTGCCCTCTCCTTCTAATCCCGTTATCTCGTCTCTAGGATCACACATAAATTCAAACATGCGGAAGTTGCGGGTCTCGAGAGATGTCTCCCCCCCCACTATTTTCTCGCAAACCATATCGGCCCGCAATGGAATCGTATCGCACGTCGAATATCACACGTCCGAGCCCGAGATTGCTAGTCGAACGGGTCATCCGCCAGCGTCCGAAGCCATCCCTCCGCCTCTTTCAAACCGTGATAGTCCCGACGTCCCTCCTTCCCCTGTGAATGACGATGTAAACTTAAGGGAGGATATCTGGACCTCCAGTGAGCCAGCTCCTCTGGATACGGTAGGTCATACGTTTTCCTGGTGGGGTATCCGCGGCTCATCGGATTGTCCCTCGCAGGCTCTTGTGGAGGAGAATGAGGAGAGAGACAACGAAGCAGGAGGCTTAGACCAGGAGTTTCTGCTTCTTCTCTATGCTCTGGAAGCGCCTCCAAAGTCTCCGCAATGCAAGGCATGTGGTGTCACGTCGGCAGCGGCCTTTTACCGATGCAAGGACTGCTTTGGGGGCCAGCTACTTTGCAATGACTGCACTCGGCGCATCCATTTTGGCACGACAGGCGATCCATTTCATCGAGTGGATAGGCTTGTGCAAGGATCTACTCCGGAGCATTCATACTTTACTCGCGCCTCCCTAGCTGACCCGGACATTAACGGCAGCCTGCATCTAGGGCACCATGGGCTTCCCTGCCCTCATCAGAACCTTCAAGACAGCACTTTGGTAAGAATACTTGATACAAATGGGATATTTGTCTATCGGGTCTATCAATGCTCCTGCCTCAACAAGAAGACTGGTTCGAAAACGCCCTTGGCCCATCAATTTTTCCTGATGGGTCTGTTTCCGGCCACATATGAGACCGTTCGTACTGCATTCACATTCAAGGCATTACGGTGTGCTCAATTGCACCAGATGTGCTCCGGGGAATCTATGTGGGACTTCTATGAAGTGGTCCGTCGGTGGACAAATAATGTTCGACCAGAGACAGTTCCAGTAAGTCTCCCCTCATACAATCTACATTTACCGCGAGCTCTGATTAAGTTTAATCGTTAATAAGGATCTCTATGTTCAATTCCGTCGAGTTTTAAGGCTTTGGCGTGTTCTCCTGATGGTCAAACGTTCCGGTCATCTTGAACTCCTAGTTCCAAGAGGTGGGGTCGTGGTGCGATGTCCTACATGCCCGAGGATCGGAATAAATACTCCAGAAGATTGGGGTTCGGATGATTTAAGGTCAGTACAAGGTAAATTATGTGCAACAAAGATCGTCACACTTACCGTCCAGTCCTCTCCACCCGACCGAGCAGTCGTCTCAAGTATGCTAGCATGCTTGCGGTAGACGGAAACTTTCACCTTCATCGCAATAAAAAGGGGAAAGCAGATAACTCATTTACGAGGAATGCTGGGTTCTGGGTCGACGATGGTGAATTTGACGACTATATCGATGCGAAGGGTGCCCGACCCGACAGCGCAGAGAAGGTAAGTGCAACAGATGCCTCAAACAGGTGGGTGTGGCTTAGATGGACTTGATACCTATAGAATCAGAAATGTCATAGCTTTAAAGCTGGAGACCCTTCTCGTTCCTCACAAAAGTCAGGAAAGACGGTAACGGGAGTCGTGACCGTGAGCTGTAGCCGACATTTCTTCATCCAACCAAACGGTACGGCCGACCTGCACAAAGGGGAAAGGTAAGAGTAAATCCAACTTATCGTGGCCAATGCTGGAATATTCTAATGTTGGACGATCAAGGTTTGCGTACGTTGACGTAGCACTTGCATCCGTAATTCGGCAGCAGGATCCGCACCAGCGACACATCCATACCTATGATATCGGCTGCAAGTATTCTGTAAACTTCAAGAAACGCGTCACATGTTCCGTTGACGGGGACGTAGCGGACATGGAGGCAGCTGCAAGAGGTTCCCTACCAAAAGATGTTCTCATCGCTCCGTCGGACTTCCCATCGGACTTTGAGATTAAAGTCCCATCGTGGCATGTGCTTGGGCATACCCATGACTGTATTCTGGAAAACAACCTTCGTTACACTCCCCTAGTTGGAAGGACTGCCGGCGAAGGTGTGGAGACCATATGGTCTGTCATGAATAAACACCAATATTCAACGCGTGAGATGACCCATGGGCACAGGAGGGACGTATTGACGGATTTATTCAATGACTACAACTGGAAGAAGTTAACAAAAGAGGGTAAGTTTAACTCGCATTAATAATCGTTCCATTGTCTGACACGGGCTTTTCTGATGGGGATAGCCAAGCGAGTGTTTGATGCGTACTTTGCCGCTTACGAGGTTTACATATCAAAGGAGGCCGAATTGAAGGAGATAGAAGACAAGATAGAGCCAGGAAAACTTAATGCGTTGAGAGAAGATTCCAAGTCTCGGGGTTTTGAGCAGTTTGGGGCGGCATCCCAGAGAGGTAAGTAGTTATCGTCGGAGACGAGCTATTCAGAACAGATCCTGGTCTCCAGTCAATGACATGGAATTTTAGGTCCAAGTAAATCCAGCGTTCTCATCGAACTAAAGAAGAATGAGGAGAATGAGAAACTCTCATTATTGACTGAGGATGAGAGAGCCGGCTCTCGGCCTCCTCTTCCACATTCTGGTGCACTATTTCTCAGCAATGCAATGGAGCTCGAGGATCTTCAGTGAGCACTCAAGTGTGGTGGCTGAGGATGTTACTTACTGAAAGAATCTCATTGCAACGCCATGTTATTAGGTATCAGCTCCGAACAAGAAACCTCGATGAGTATATCGCTGAAGGCACGGTTGGAGCGGACAAGCGAAGAGCGCAGCACCTGAAGAGTCTGGATGCCCTCCGCCGAAGGATCGATGAGCATTTGGAAGCTTTGCTTCTTGTGGCCCCTGGTCTGAGCGGTATAGTGCTTAGCCGGGCACAAGTGCCAACATCGCAAGACCTCTACTTGCCTTCTTCATTTACAGATAAGCAAAGAGAGACCCTCGGGCTTGGTATGCTTGCCGAGCAAGAAGCCCAGCTTCGCATTGGCGCTGCCCACGACCACCTCTCTGGCCTCAGGGATGCCTTGGGGCTTCGCAGCCTCCTTCTTCGGGCTAAGCGGGCTCATGTTCGTGGTCACATCAAGACAACCCGGTCGGAGGCTAGCGTCATGAGAGCCAGTAAAGTAGTGGAACGCCAAACGGCCGGCTATGACCGCAATTGGACCGCGATTGTAAAATTAGGCGTTGGAACTTCGGAGGGGCAGCCAGGGTACGGTCTCAAGGCGCTAGAGGAGGGCGACGTCGGAAATCTTGAGAATTTTATCAAAGATCAACGTTACAATGGCAATCCCGCTGAACTGCCCTGGATATGGCGATCTCTGGGTGGGTCGGCGCCACATTATGCTTCAGCATCCGAGGTGCAGAAGTCAATTGAATCATGGGAACAGGAAGGTACGAAATTAACGGTTCCGTGATTTCAACGTACTTATTATTGGATTCTAGTCTTTAGGCTAACATGGCTTCATGCACGGACATCACGAGACCGTTGGAAGGAAGAGTACATACTTCTGCGGAGCGAGTCCGAGCGGATTACGTTGTCGTTTCGACACGCGGCGGGGAAGTGGAGGGGTCTTCAACCATCTGCCCACTTGGATTCAAAAGTCTGGCGAGGTGTTATGGCGTATGGCCAAAAGAAAGGAAGTATTTTTGAGGAGCTAGCCAGGGAGGCGAGCGTACATCTGGCTGTAATCGACAGACATTGGAAAGCTGCAGCAGAAAACTCAATTAAAGCACCATCCGTCGATGCCGTCGAGCAAGCTGGATTCGAAGGACCTGTACTAGAGGATGTGGACGAATTCTATTAGGGTTTATATAGCTCAACCGATGCAATAAATGTATATTATAGTACTATCATTAAAGCGAAAGCACAGCGCATGAAAACAATAAAAAGGCTGAAAACGTAACGTGGAACTTGGAAGCAAGGTGGAGAGGGAGAAAGGAAAGGGATATAGTAATCGAGGGAGATTGAAGGCAGGGAATGACACATAGAGATGAGAAGGGCAATGAGAAGAGGCCAAAAGAATGGGAAATGGGAAATAAAGTGGGTATAATGTGACCATGGGAAAGTTACCTACATGGGAAAGTGGACACAATTACAACGAGAGAAAATGGGAGATGGTGGAGCTCGATGGGAGAGAAAGCAGATGGGAGCAGATGGGAGCAGATGGGAGAAGGTGGGAGAAGGTGAGGGAAGATGGGAGAAGATGGGAGAAGATGGGAGAGACTGGAGCTAGATGGGAGATGGGAGAAGGCGGGAGATGAGTGAAGATGGCAGCTAGTCGAACCCAAGGTGTGGCGTATGGGAAGAGATGAGAAGGGGGAAGTGACAAAAATCCCCCATCAACCTTTGACGCGAGGGTTCCCATCTTCCAATTTGGAGACGCTCTCGACAAGGCTTGATGGGGTGGAAAAATTTTTCCATCCATCAATCCATCGCTGAGGCCCCAGTTGTTGATGGACATTGTGATCAGATGGGCAATCCCTAGCCCATTTCTTCATTGAGCGGCTACCGGCATCTCGCCAGCGGAAAAGGCCGCCAGCTGAGTACCAGACGAGCGAGTAGCGTTTTTCGTGTGCGGAGATGGGGATGGTTTCGTGGCTGATAATGGCAGAGGGAAAGAAGATGATGCCCCCGGGCCTCATCTCTACGATTACATGCAGCTCGTGTAGGACGAGATGGCCGCCGAGTTGAGAATCATAGGGCCCTAATGCTTGAACCGCACAAACGCCCCCGGGTGCTTTATTCTTGATATCCTTATGAATCTCGCAAATGGTTTGCGGGCCAAGGTTGGCGGTCAGGCTTGCGAAAGGAAGGTCCAGATCGGAATCCTCCGGATAAACGCAATCAAGCAACGGGTCGAAGGCAAGCGCCGCGTTATGACAGTCGTCGTAATCGGCCAGGACATTAGGTGCCCATGTCTCCCAGCTGTCTAATAAACATGGAATAACTGAATAACGCTGATCAGTAACATTTTGTCGAGACAGCTCACCTTTCACGAGTTTGATGGCGTTCAGATAGGCAGGGTCTTTGATGAACTCCGCCCACGCCCTTCGCTGGCGCTTGGTAGAGCGTTTGCTCTTTGGATGCTGTCAATTTGAATCAGTGTTCATGCTATGAGACCGGAGGTGGCTCCATCTTACCTGCTCCCCTCCCCCAAACGAATAACCCCAGTGAGTCCACGTGTGAGGCCCTCGGGGCTCCCCGATGCTACTCTTCTTACTGCCAACGTTTGTGGCCAGTCTCTCAACCGCAGCGGTTAAGTTCTCCACATACGCACCGTTTATGGCCAGGTTCCCCACCGAAAGACCCAACCTGCCATGCAACAATTCTCCCGGAGCTATCAAGAAACAACGTCGGTCTACGATGCAACAGTTCAGCACAACTGCTTCTTATGTACGATTAAGTGTACTTACCCATAGGAGAAGGTCACAACTTCATAGTTGCTGCGGATGAGCTCGATGAGGCAGGGTTGGGCCTCGTAGCGTACGTTTTTGGGCAGCGGACCTTGGTGTGGAGCCAAGTCATGGGTGATAGGAAGTGAAGGGGAAGAGCCTTTGCTTCCGATGTACCCTTGAGTAGAGTGGGGGAGGGAGTTTGGGAGGAGGTCCGTAGAAATCTGGACCGCCTTCCAATACAGGGCATGTTTTCGAGACATCGCACCGAATCCCCTTCGTTTCCGGTCGTTCCGGCGACTTCTGTTGTCCCTTGTTCGCTTGCTGCCTGAGGGGAGAGGAAGATCTTCGACGGAGGAGAAATCTACCCGGCTGCGCTTTAGCACGGTGTGCACAGGATGAGAAAGAACCTCGCTCTTACCTGAGAGCATGGGATCTAGCCCCGGTCCCTTTTCAAGGTGCTTCTTGGGATCGTTATATCTTGATCGCTTGCGAGGACGCCGTGTTGGCGCATCAATCTCCGTGCGCGCGCTGAGATGAGCCTTTGCACCCAGAGCTTCCACTACGGGATTCAACATGTCTTCAAGATCTGAGAGGAACCAAATTAAGACACGTCAGTCTCTGTTTGACGATAGGAAAGGTGAGGGGGGACTCGCCAGGCTCGTCCTCAGTTACTGGGTGGTCTTCCTCTATGGCAAGCCCGGAAGCGAGCATCACCGCATCAAACGCCCTATCGATCTCTGCCACCCCAAGAGATAGCAGCTCAGCCTCGACTTGAGCTACCAAATTGCTAATTAGGCAACCCGAAGGGCTGACAACCACGGACTAGAACGAAGCCTGCATCAGTCTAAATTGATATATGCCGCCTAAGACGCTTACCACGTCAGGCATGTTTTGCGGGATGCCCTTGAAGATTTATATGGAGAAGAGGGGGGAAGTAAGGGGGATGGGTGATAGAGGGGGAAACCAGCAGGAAGGAAAAGGATGAAGAGGCTGGGGGGGAAAGAGCGGATGGGGTGCGAGTATGGCACGAGCCTCAGCGTTGTCTCCTTGCGATGGCTAGCCTGGCGAGGCGCGGCCCAGCAATGCAGCAAACTGGTGTTGATGCTGCATCAGAGAACGGGAGGATGTGGCAGAGGGGGAAGCCTGGTGGAGGCGCGGCAAGGGGACTAAGGCCTTTGCGTCGCGGCAAAAAGCTAAAACGAATCGCGAAGTCTCACGGGTTCACATGCACGTGATGTTCGGTCAGTGCGGCGAAACAGATCTGCCGCAAGGGAGGACAATCAAAACAATATCATGATCACTGTGACTAAGTAAACAATGTACGAGTGACTCGGAGAAAATCCTCAAAGGGGGAGGGGTGTCCTAAGCTTCTAGTTTTCCGAGCAAGCTAAAGACGAGGCGGTGGTCAGACTGGAGAATGACAAAAAGCCTATCATGCCACTGAGCGGGAGATTTCTCCCAGAGCATCAACCGAACTTCGCAAATCTCTGTTGCTGACAGTCCAAGCCCTAACATTGCTTGGAGCTCATCGCGAGTTGCACGGCGACCAACGTAATTGTCATCGTTTGTATCGTCCTCCTCGATCTCGAAATCATGCGAACCAGAACCCAAGGCTGTGTAAGGCTGAGTCTGAAAAGTGGTTGTCGTGGTGATGATGGGGTGGGTCGTTGCGGCGGATGGCACTGGCTGTCCATATGCCGCCCAGTCCAGACCTCGGATGGCGTCGACCAGGGTCTCTGCTGTGGAGCTTCCAAAACGAGCTAGCAGCGGGTAATCTCCTTGCCGATGAATTGGAACACCTTGCCTGGCACAGCTGTTCCGGAACTTCTCGAGGCTGGTGGTGTATAGACGTTGGTGCGTGATCCAGTGCTCCGATTGCAGCTCGGCCCACGCCGTCGCAGAATCCATGAGCACGTTTAAGGACTGTACCATAGAATCTTCCCGGCCTTGGCGGTTGCAGAATATGACAGGTCGCTGCCCTTGGTTACCAACCCGCTCTGGCCGCCCAATGTGAACGAAGATTGTACTACCGGTGACGAGCTCGAGGAGACAGGCCTGGTGAACAAAGGCTGTTAGCACATCACAGCTACGAATAACACATAAGCGTACCAGCTGGTGGATTACATCAGTGATTTGATAATAGGCTTGCAGTCGTCTGGTTGTCTCCTTGATGTAATACCGGGGATCATGCTCCTTATTCCCGGCGGCTTCAAGTTGCATCCAATGCGACTGGGCAGAGGCGGCATTAAATGCCGTCAGCGCTGCAAGGATAGGTGCAATGGCGCCATCCTCTGAAGGCAGAGCGATATACGGATCAAGAAATGTGGCGTTGCTGGCAGCGGGGTTGGTAGGGAGGGGATCGAGACGCAGCCGGCCTCGCGAATTGTTATGTTGACTGAGAGAGAGGGACGACAACGACGATAGAAGGCTGGCAACGGATCTGGATGAGCTTGGGACCTCAGCGGGTACCGTAGCCGGTCCTCTAGTGGGGGTTTGGGGTTGGGGGGAACAACGTGAATGAGAGCTTGGCGCACGCATGGGGAGGGAGGGAGCAAGCTGATGTGGATGAGTGATTGAATAGACAGAGACCTGGAGCTTTCATACTGCGCTCACCGATGGTGGATAGGGTGTTTGGTGTATGAAATGAAGTTGGCCAGGTGATACTTCTTACCTCTTTACCTAATATAGGAACCGTGTGCCCCAGGTATCAGGGTCTCTGCCACGTACCGTCCGATTGACAGTCCCGATGCCGATCCCAGCAATGGACGATTATATTTCATCATCTCGACCAAGCAGCCCTTGCTCAAATCAAGGATCGGCCAGGCGATACAGCACCGATGAAGAATCCTCAAGTACATTGGACGGAAGTCCTCTCGAAGGTCAAAGTTGCCGGCCCCCCAATGATAGGCTTGCTCCACTGCTCGATGCCGGGGCAAATGAAGAGCACCAGGGCGACGGTATCGGTCATGAGGCAATGTAAGTAGATGATTCACCAGTGTACATGATGGACCTGACCAACTTACCCTTAGCCTCCTCCGTTATCGTGGATACCTTGAGGTTGACATCGATATTTGTCATACCGATCTTGCTAACTTGCGGGAGGGAAATGACCTGAGCGATCGAATGGTGGATTTACTTCTCGTGTAAGGTCTCATCTTAACCCCATCCCGTACGTCTCTTGATTCCTTTCTTTCGAAGTCAGAGTCATGCCATCTCATATGAGACATATCAGTGGGATGTGAATGACTTGCTTATTCTGCCCTCCGTGCTTGGGCAAGGTCTCGTTTCGCTGGATGAGGCAAGCGGACCCGTTGACCTCGATCGTGAACTGCAATGCCTCCATCTGCAGCACGTAAAATACGCTCTGGACCGGATCTGGGGATCTTGTTTACTTATCATTCCCATCCGAACCAAACGCCAGCATGCTCTCATGGTGGTCACCAATGCACGGCTCGCGATCTCTCGATCCGAACCCGCTCGCTGCGTGCATGATGTCCTCCCAGGCCATTCTAAGCCTGATCGGGCGCCCTTCGCCATTCTCTTTCTGAGTTCGGCCCCGTTTTCAAAGGCGAAGGAAGAAATGCGGCTCGCCTCGGCTGTACGAAGGTACCTTGCATTATTGTGGAGGTGGTACAGGGGATCCGATCTCGAATTCATTGAATGGTTGAGCGTCAAAGTACGTCCCATCTCCGCTAAAGCTTGCACATGTTCAGTTGACCTTATGCACACAAAGTCCCCCACGCAAGAGGTTATATCTGAGAGCGCGCTCTATTTAATTCACAATGCCGAGGTCATTATGAGACCTGGGGCGGCAGACCGCATTCGACAGGCTACTCAAGTACGTGGTTCTGATTCAAGCATGGCAAGCAAGGGAATACTGACGCGTTTACACCACCAACAGTCAGTATTTTCCATGAGTCAAACCGAGTGGTGCGCGATTTTTAAACCCCAACTTATGCGAGGAGATTTCTTTCGGCGCCGGAAGGTGATGGTAGTCGAACAGGAAGCTCAGCTCTGGGGAATCGATAAGTAAATTCTAGGAAACAAAATGTCCTTCCCACATAAATAGAATGTCCTTTCTCAAATCGTGCAGTGCGGTTGCTAGACAAGAGGTATCAAGATCTCGAAGTAGCCAGGGTAGAGATCTTCCATGGGAAAGTCGTTGTTTGTTTTCTCCCCATATCGTACCTTGTCTGTTTTTCGTTCGTCCAACTTCGGATCTCACCTTCACCATCGTTTCCAGCGTACCCATTTTTTCTCTGGTGAGCTCCCATCTTTCCCCCTGCCAACAAAGCTTCGCTTTCCCCTACCCTTTGATCAGTACAAATGGATACGGAGTGTCAACTCCAGCAAGCGAATAGTTCGGTCCCCATCCAAAGCAGTCGTCCCAACCCCCATGAATCGACAGAGCACATCGTAAGACCTGCCGTGAGTCGCCCTGCTATGCGTTCTCATCGCCCTTGGGAAAACCTCGAAGTACGACTCCTCTCTGCTCTTGCTTATATGCTGTATTTTCAGGACAAACAAAAGCAAAAGCAGAAACGCGGTCGTGAATCGGATCCTTCAAGCGCTGAAAGTGATGATAGCAGCTCAGACATTGGCCCCGAAGAGCTGGAAATCATAGAACAACAGAAAAAGGAGCTAGAACAAGAGCAGAAGGCGCTGAAGAAACGCATTCGCCAATTAGCGCAGTTGGCCTCCAAAGGTAAGTCTCATTATGTTCGCCCCTTTTACCTTCTCAATTCGTCCACAACCACATGGGATATCGATGCACGTTTTACTTACAACGGCCTGATCTCAATCCTATATTCCCTCACCGCATATATTATCCAGGGAAGAAGACGTCGATTTCAGACTCAACCAACAAAGGTACGAGAGGCGACGTCCCAGGCAGCATCCACGATAGATTTGGAAGCATGTGCCGTCCAAATTCTGACATGCTTGTTAATTGATCTCCCATAGAGAACAACGAGCACAATTCAGCAAATAACATTCGAAATCCCTCCAACAATCTGCCCATGGGGTCTCCCAGCGAGGGGGGGAGCGTTGGCCAACAAACGGCTTCTCACCCAAGTTCAACGCAGCCTATCAGGACGCGAGAGCCAGGCCATCTCCCCACCCCTACTGAGCCTCAAGCCCGTGATCAGGATGTTGGAGACACGCGCAGCATCCCTGATCGTCTTCAGCCCGATGTTCAATTACCAGGTAGAATCGCAATTTTCACACCGGCGATCAGCTTCATTGACGTCTCTCCCAAGGTGAAACCGCTAGCCCCCAGAATCTGCCTGACCTGCCGGGGTCTTCCCATCACACGTCTAGCCTCCACACTTCCCCTTCGACCATCAACCAAGAACTCATCTACGATAAAGCAGACCTACCAGAGGAGCCCATGACAAACTACGGCCAAGGTGTTCACGTCCCCCAAGCCGAAGGATTATGTAAGAGCGTACAAGTTCAACCGGGTTTGACTTGATTAGACTCACTTTCTACCTTGAAAAGATGCAACCAAGTACTATCCTAACCGAGACAGGCCTCTCAAAATGCCAACGGGCATGGTCACAAAGCAAGCGTATGCGTTTCGTTACAACGGTATGTCTATGATCGTTCGTCTCGTACAAGCGGCTAAATATGGCTCCCTGTTCCGCGTATTTAGGCCTAGAGTCTGCGGAGGTTATGGCGATCATTCAAGCCATCCAGGATCGAGCGGAGGAGTGTCCAGCCGTTTATCATCACGTTCTGAAAAGCTCCGCCAAAGGAAACTTCGACGCCCAAGTCCACTGGTGGTTCACCCCAATTTTCCGCAACTACCACCTTATTGGAGAGGATCGGCAAGCTCGTTCTCGATACCTCCGCAATTCTGTCCTCCCCGATCTATTCCGGCAGTTTCCAGATTTACATCCCGACTATATCAAGGTTCAGGACACCAAAATGGAGAGGGCGTACCTCGACCGAGTATGCAACACCATCAGCTCTGCCTATCATCAGCTTCGACCGAAATTAGCAGTAGCTGGGAGAGTGGAGACAGTCGATAAAGAGATCATCAAGTGGCTGACGGAGCCATCTCAACCACCTCGACCGCATGATCTCTGGGCCCGGGATCAGCTCGATTCCAACGATGCCAACGGGAAGCCAAAAAAGGAGCTGTCGCAGTTCGCTAAGGACTGGCAAGCAAAGACAACCGAATGCCTGGCGACGCTTGGGGCGAAAACGTGGGTTGACAACCGCCTGTCAATCGAGCAAGAGTTTCGAAAGGCAGCGTTCGCAAAACGTCCCGAGGCTGAAAAAGACCTTTGGAACCGTCGCGCAAACGCGAAGAACAAGCCCGTCGACAAGATGACAGCTCTCATTCGTGGCTTTCCTTTTGCCACGCATGTTTTGAGACGCTTCAGCGACATCGCGGAAGTGCCCATTGCGATTCTGATCGGTGCTCCAGACCCTCAAGACTCTAGCAAGTTAATCATTTATCAGTGAGTGTCTTCGCAGTGGGCAAGATCTTGTTGCTCATATGCTGTCTCAGCGATACATTCCGCGGTCCTGCGCCAGCACACATCGAAGACTTCTGGAGTGGTCCGAATCAACTGGGGACCAGTCAGATCCTTCCCCAATGGCGGCGCTTTGTCGCCAATGTCTATGAGAGTGAGTCCACCTCTCGATCTTTGCACGTTGCCTGCTAACGTATGTACAAACGTACTTAGAGTCCGCAGAAGCAATCCACGCAGAGCCCCAGCCCCTTCCTGAATTCGTTCTACCTTCAGAAGATGCCCCTGCAGAGGAGCTTCCCGAACGGGTGGTCTACTTTAACGGCATTCGCTTCGTCGTAACGCCTCCTCCAGACAACTGGTGTATACGGAGCCCAGAACGAGACGATATCATCAGCAATCTTCGAACTGCTCTTTCAGAGTCATGGAGTTAGTGATCCTTTACATTTTCAATCCTATTCAATGTCACTTACGATTCTCTTCAACGTTGATTCTTAGAGGAAACCTTTGGAAAGGGCCGTATTGACTTCTCGGCTATACGGGAGCGACCCTTCGATTTCACGTGCCGGGAGTACCTTCCCCAGACTCTCAAGAGGATTGAAGAAGGTCCCGGAGGCACTTTGGCCTTGGTCAACGCTCGTGAACCCGCCATCTGCTTGCCCTGCGATCCTCGGAACATGGATGTGCATGTGCTCGAGGCGTGGTACCTCATGTTCGTGGACGATTCAATCCCAGAAAATCGTCGCTTTCGCTGGGTTAATAAAGGATTGGGCCGTTCGTCCAAGGACAAGAGAGGCCAAAGCGTTACCTCTTCAAGCAAATCCAAGAAAGGTCCAAATAACTCCAAGAAAGGGAAAGGAAAAGCTCAATCCGAAGTCCTGAACCCGCGTCGCGCTCCTCGCTTTGCTGAAGATGATCTCGCATCCTCAGGCGAAGAGGATGGTCCCGGTTACCCTGGAGAAAGCGAGACCAGCGCTGGAGAGGGTCCAACAGATCCGCGACTCCGTGCACCCACCGTATCAAAGAGTGGCCGTATCTCGTCGGCTCCCCAGATATTGGCTCCGTTGAATAGCGGTCGGAATCGGATGCCCTCTCCCGCTGACATGTCCCCAGCTGATGCCACTCGAACTGCCAACGACCTCGACGGTCGGAGTGGCGAAGCCCTCGAACCAGGTGTTGCCAACCCACTTCAAACGGAGCGCCGACTCCTAGCGGCGGAACATCTGCCTGAACCGCCTGTTAGCAGTGCGTCCCAGGTCGTTCTTACAAGCCCACAGAAAGACTCCCCAACCCGGACGCCCGCGACAGATATCCATGCGCTTTTTACCTTTCACCCCCCCAACGATCAGTATCCCATTCATCTGCCGGTGAGTATCCACAAAAATCTCTGATTGCAAGATACTTACTTCTCTCATAGCCCGACTCCATCGACCAGATCAACTCCTCCGAGTATTTCCGCCATATTCCGTCTCCAAACGCAAACGCAATTCCGGGCATCACCCTCCCCCATCTTTCCGATCTCATTATCCGTTGCGTCGACTTGGACCTCCTCTTCCCTGTGGAGGAAATCCGTTCTCGCGTACGTTTTCTGTCCTATCTATCAGCATGGGTATTTGGATCTCATTTATCAATATAGTCTCAGATGCAGACAGCTCCCAAGCAGCCTCAAGATCCGATCAGCACGTTATGGGCGATTTTGGAAAACCCCGACAAACCCCTCCCTGGATATCTTTTCACCCTGCAGACGTGTCAGAAGACCGCCGAACCGTTCATCTCGGTTCTTGAAAAAGCACTTCAACATCTCAGCGCACAACTTGAAGCTCTTGAAGGCTGCAACTTGTGCACCACAGAGCTTGGCTCTGCGCCGAGGGTCGAATCTTGGACGACCTCCATTATCATAACCGCGCGATTCCTCGGTTTCCTGTACTCGATACCTCGGAAGGACGTACCGCTTGATATCTTAACGCAGCTCGCAAAGTACAACGCTCGGCTGGTCGAGATAGTCTGCATGTATCTGGCCTATCGTTATACTTCCAGCACCGTCGCCCGTTTCATGGCTTCCTACCCTAATGCCACCTCCCCGCCTACAATCGCCAGCACAGTGCAAAGCCTTGGGATTGCGTGGCTGAACTCGACCTCCACTTTGCTTAATCCTCTTAACAAAGTAAGTGTGGTTCTCTAAATGCCTTCGCTGTCGTATATAATCTCACAAGCCAATTCTCAGCGACGGCTATCAACAGTCATAGACACGAGTCGGCTTCAAGACATAGAGCGCGGTCTTCCGTTCCAAGAACTTCCCTTTTTCGAGCTTCAAGACGCTGCGAAGCGCTGGCTTGTCGTGGAGCGGACGGATTCTATGGAGGACGCTATGACTGAATTCGCTCTGCAGGTGACCCAGAGCAACAAAGCCCTGGAAAGGCTTTCCATATACGAGCAATTTGTCGTTGTCGCGGTAATCATCGGTCGGACGCTTAATCCGAACCGGAGTTCCAGTGATAAGCAGTGGCTCCTGGTCGTTGAGTCGATAGTGGATGGCCTCGGTGAGATCTGTGGAACTTCCCAGACATATGAGAAGGAGTATGGTACGTTGATTATTCATTGATACTGGTTACAATCGATCTCATGATTCGTTGACAAATAGCTCCCGCCCCTCCGCCCCCGACCATGGCCCCGTGCACAAATGTACATTCAGACACACCTTCGCTCACTCGACCATCCGCTCTTTCCGAAAATCGCGACCTCAGACCACAAGACGATTCGACCGAACGTACACTGCGCCATAACGGCGTTCATGACGACGCTGCCCCTGTTACCTCCCAGCTCCCTTCAACTTCGGGTGGAAGCACCGAGATCGATCCACAGCGCTCAAAGCCTAAGCATTATAGTCGACCGAAATCTCGTATTGGTGGGAGGACCAGATGGGTAGTTGGGGATGTGATCGAATTTCCCGTGGGTGGAGTGACAAAGAAGGTCCGGATCAGACAAAAAGGCCCCAATCCCAAGGCTCTCATCGTTACTTGGCTCGAGAGCCGGGAACCGGTCCTCTCAAGCAATGGAGCGCCAATCCCTCTCCCCGCATTCAACCCCGATCTCTTGGTCACCCCCGGTCCCGCCATGCCTGCTCTTGACCTCGACTGTTTCATCCGAGAACAACCACTTCCCCCCTTCATCCCTTTCGAGGAAATTCTTACGGGGAAGCATGACGACTACTTCCGTGAGCTATTTGCAATGTATCCGGATGACCCGCCCCTCAGCCCGGAATCAGATCATGATGACATCCGCGACCTCCCAGATGATCTCAGACTCAAGGCCCTCGAGGAGCGTATCAGTCGTCGGCGCTCTTTCCGCGACCTGTTCTGTCTACCTCCGGACTCACAGGACTTAGAGGACGAGGCGGACGTGCAGTCGCTACTCGGTTCTGCCGCTCAAGGACCAAGTCATCAGGCATCATCGTACGCCCGACCCGATATCCCAGACTTTTGCACCGCACCTTCAGACTCGCGTCGTGACGCCTCGCCCTCAGATCCAAGACCAGCTGTATCTGGTACACCCGCCATTGGCTCCAACACTACGCAAGATTTGTCATCAGGTCGTAAGCCAAGCAAGCGAAGGCGCGCCGCGCCCACCGCTTCAGACAATGATAGTGACGAAGACGAACCGAGCAACCGTACGTTTCTTGATTACCAAATTGGGAGCGTTGCTAACTTCTTTCCACTAGCACCACCGGAGAAACCAAGTCCACCTACTGGCTTACCGCCTCGCAGAAGCACCCGCCCGAAAAATCCGCCACCCGCCCCCGTCACCTCCGGAACGACCAAGGGTGCGACGAAGTCTCGGACAGCCGCAAACGTTTCACCCGAGAATACCGGGGGGGAGGCAGAAGCTATTTCTAAAAAGGGAGGATCGACCTCCAAGGGAAAAGCGAAATCGAGCACGCAGGGGGGAGCGAACGCCAGTCACCAAGCGCAAGACACCAGTACCGGTATGAAGACAAGGTCAAGGTCAACCGCCATGCAAGGGGAGACAGATATGGAAGGGCCTCCGTCAAAGAAACTCAAGAATAGGCGCTAAGGCAGTTCTTTGTTGTAACCTCTCGGCATTCGGGTGTCTTTCTACGTCTCGTCAAATGTCATCTATACCCATGAAACCGTTCTTCCCCTTCCCTAGTTATCTGTAAATAATACATCAAAGTTGTCCGAAGGCAGCCCCGCCTGTTTTATGATCCCTTCCTGCTCTAACCCATGCAAGCGGATGTGTCATCGTTGACCTCCATGCTGAGTACGTGACGGACGATGCGAGGCGGGTGCGGTGGAGAGCGTATGCGATGAAAGCTGCGAGAGTGGGTTGCGGGCCGGTGGGGGCAGCGCCGTTGGCCGGTGGTGGGGGGACGTCGGGACAAGAGAACAAGGCCGTGATGAACCGCGCACACATCTTTGCGACTTGTTCATACCCATGGTAGCTGCCTTACTTCATGGTAGAGAGTAAGTTCGATGGCACAAGAGAGGAGAGGAAAGGCAAATGGTCCACGTTAGAATTTTAGTACGAACTGTGCCCCTTTTAGGGGGGAAATCTGATTCGCTGCTCACCTTGGCTTGCTTTGATGAAGTCGACCGCTTGGGAGAAGAGCCGCGGTTTGATGGAGGAACGGTCATGTTGATAGTTGAGAGTATGAAGTTAAGAGCGGCGGTTCACCGGAAGAGGAGAGAGGCTCGAAGATTTTCTCATCTACCTCTCATCATAGGCTCGAATCCATTTGGAACAACATCACCTCAGTCTCATTTAGGATGTCATTATCTTCTCATCTTGGCCACCGTTTCAGTGCTACTATGGATTTCCGCCTCATCTTCTCATGTGACTCTCATCCCAGACCCGAAATTACTTCTATTTGGATCCCATTTTAGCATTCCCATCGTGGATCTCATGATGGCCGTAGCATGAGTACGGGTCTAATCTGCCACCGGTCCCGCTTCATGAACGCCCATCTTGAACCAGTTCCATGGGAAAATCTCATCGATCTCTCATCGCGTTGCATGAACTTGATTCCCCCATCTTGAATCATTTCTTCCCAGGGATCCCATCAATCGTAGTGGCTTGAGTATAGTTAGGATTTGCCACCTGCCTTGTTTGACTAACTCCCATCGCGGACTCGCAACCACCATAATCACATGGCATGTTCTGGGCCTCGCAGTCCTGATTTCACATCTCATCTCTCATGTTCCAAGACAGATGATAGCTTGCGCCCTGTTCCCATTTTGCCTCATCTAACCTCTCATCTCATTCCATTCGTCCGAGCCTACAAGGTCACGCTCTGAGCCCGTCGGACGCCTCCAGGGCCTTAGAATCACCATTTTGGGCATATTGTACGCCCCGAGACTCTGAATTTGAGCGTAATTACAGGCTAGGCCATGGGCCACGGTCCGTAGTGAGCCAACGAGCCCACGCAAAATTTGTTCAAGCTCCGACTTTCCCGAGCGTGTGGTCAAAATGGTACAGCACTATTTGCCTTGATAAGAACAGAAAATTAGAGCAAGTCGAGATGTGTAATGCAATGCAAGGAATGAATTCACGTCTCGAGTTCAGAGCATGGGGAAGAACATCTTCCATCAGGTTTGGTAACGACGCCGCGCTAGTTGCACTTGATACCTCGGGCGGAGAAATGCCATGCGGCGTAGGGTGCCATTTCGCCGGGTAGCGGTGCCAGCGCTCACTTTCGGATTAGGAAGGCATTGACCAACTCAGAAATGTTCCCAGTCCAGTCAAATATCTGCTTGGAGAATGTGAGTGCTTGGGTGTCCATCGTAACTTTACCTAGCGGTCGGGGGTTTCGTCTGCTCAGCTTTTTGGCGATGTCCGCCACAGAAGAGCCTATCGCCCTGGCGAGTATTCGCCGTGCTTTGGCGATATCACGGAGGGTGTATCATCGGTCTAAAGAACTCACTCCTCCGATCGTGTATACATGTGGAACGGAACCAAATGGGAGTTCATTTGAATCATGATGGGAACACAATGCTCCAAATCATCTCCCATGCCACACCCACGTTTCCATCCAGTTTTACATCTGCCTGGTCAAAAGACCTCATTTGACCCGAAAGACGGGTATCCGTTGTCGAAATCTTCGAGAGGAATGAAACGGGGTTTGTTTTGTAACTACCCGACGATGCCCAACGTGGAGATATCGATCCCATTTGGCCCCCTCAAGATGAGAGTCATTAAATGAGATGATCCCATTTGCGAAATGTCTAGAGGCACATGGGAAGTCATTTTGCGGTTGAAATGAGATCGCCACGAATAAATTGGGGCTTTACTTCGCGCGTAGATGAGATGGGCAGGTCCGCATCGCTTCCAATGCCGGCCTACATACATAATCGTCTTGACAACGTCACCCGCTGGCTCCGTTTTAGGTAAGCGGAATAACTATTGGCGCTCCGCAAGCTCGTACTGCTTCGTCACTTTAGCTCACATCATTCGATCCACATGCCCGTGTCCCAATAATCTCGTGATTGTCACAAACCACCCACTGGCGCCATGGAACTGTATTGAAAGGCTCTCCCAGGCGACCCGGATAATGTACATCACTGCGGAGCAGGTATGATTTTACTCGGGGCAGCTGAATGTAAAGAAGATTCATTTACAAACCAGGTTCGTCTGATACAGCGTATATTTTTGAGGATGAGAAGCTGTCCGCGAGACCGGTCTCTCATTATGGCTAGCAGATCTCGAGATGGGAACATCAATGGGACTTAGTGATCACCTCACTCTTAGTGGTCAAGATGACATCAGAGGTTATGGGCGACACATAGAGAGATTTCAAATCGGAAAATGGGCCTCCCCCAGTAGATTTGCAATTTCATGTTTACTAAAGGTGCCGGCTGGCCTCGTTCCATGAGCGCATTTCCGCCTCGAGATCCTTGCAAGTCCCGAGCACGAGAACGAAAGCGGGCAGAAGTAAGAAGAACAAAGATGACGAGGTACTGAGCCGAACTCAGTACCTCCGAGACGATATTTCCGACTCAGTCGTAGACAGGAGGATTCTATCAAAGAAAATGGTCTCCGCTCTTGCCACTAGGCACACCATCTCACGATTACGCTCCGTCCCAGGTACGCCTCTCTTCCGATTGAAACAGGCTTCCTGACCGCGTGCTGAGTTTGGCCCGGAGGAGTTTTCTCAA
>WSTX01005378.1:0-22770 GCA_019633405.1 Tulasnella sp. 408 | reverse complement strand
CGTCCAGCTTCTCCCGTATGGGTGACAGATCTAATGGTACACTCGTTGCCGGTGCCTCAGAGGCTTTGCGGAACGCGGGTATTGGACCGACAGATGTCGGGGCCTCCTGCTGGCTTTGTGCAACAGCCTCGAGGACATCGAGACTTGCTCTTATACCGTCTAGCCTATCATGAATACCGTCCAGCTTGATGGCTGCAATGCCACCGACGACACCATCCAGTTTCTGAGTCCACGAGGCCCGATCTGCGCAACTTGCTTCGTTCATCGCCGCCAGGGTACCTCCCATGACACCCAACTGCTCCAGTTTGCCATGGATGTCCGCAAGCTGTTGCGAATGGCGCGGAAGAGTTTCTCGAAGCTCCGTCGTCAGCTCCCTGCTTTCGTCCGAATTTTGCAGAGACGTGAGGTTCTTCATATCGATACTGATACCGGATAGCTGAGATTGAATCAAGTTGAGTGTGCTCGCCAGCTCATCTGTCTTCTCGGACCGTTCGGCTCGACCGATGGCGCGTAAAGTCGTCTCCTTCCCCTCCTGCCCAGCTGCGGGAGACTCCTTTGGCACATGACTAATCTCGTTCCTTAGGGCTTCCAGCTCTCCGGTCAAGGCTTTAACCTGGGCGGCTTGTTCGAGGGCAGTGTCCCGAACGAGTTTGAACAGGGGAGCTATATCGGGATACTCGGACCCCGGAAGGGAAGTAAGCCCAGAGAGGCGATTTGCATTAATAGTCGACACCGTAGCGGTCGATTGGCATCGAATAGCAGAATCTCTCAGAGGAACTCCTGGGCCGCTGATAGGTTGAACCCTGGGTGTCCCCTCATGACCTTGATTCATCTTGCCCAAGCTTGACCACGAGGTGGGACGTGCACATCCGGTTTGAGACTCGAGGATTGATTGCGCGACGTTCCGAGGTGGTGATTCCGTCTCCACCAGGTTCGCTAGGGAGCTAGGCAGTTCCTCCGGATCGTTCCTTGAAGGAATGGCCTCTGGCGTTGTTCGGTTCGGGAAGCTGGGGCCAGTCGCCGTTCTGTTTGATGGTAACCTGTATTGGTTACCGGTGGCCTTGGTTGGAGATATAGGGGGAGTCGATAGCCCTGTATTGGAGGTAATTGGCTCCGATGACGCCAGAGCCACAGGTCGAATTGGTGGTGGACGAGGAGATCGCCCGCGCGTTTCCATTTCTGTATTGTGGGACCCGTTACCCTCCTTTGTCGACTCGAACCGAGCTAGGCGTTGCTGAACCAAGGTCATCTTGCCAAGATTGTTTATTGAGGGACTGCAGGGGACACTTCGACTTCGTGCTTTCGCGGCCCTGTCTTTTTTACGACCTTCTTCCTTTGTGACCGGTTCCTGAGGGGCGTTATACGGAGAGGGCATTTGGAGAGGAGCTGAACGAAGGGGGAAATTGCCATTGGATGGAGCTGGCGGTCTTGTTGTCGAGGGTGTCGCGACTGAAGGCCAGTTGAGTGCGACGGCAGGAGAGCTAGTATCCTTTGGTGGGGGTCTTGTGGTGAGCCGCCCAGATTCGTCAGAGGAAAGGCGAACACCTTTGATAGAACCGATGGTGTCGATGTCGTAAAATGCGGACAACTTGGATACATTCACTACCCGAAGTGGGGGTTGCAGGCGTCGAGTGCAAGGGTCCGCATCGGAGTCGTGAGTGTCGTCATCCCCAATTTCTACCGATGATAGCGCTCCAGAGGGCGAGGCGCTGTCCCGATTATCCTTTGGAGGTACATTCGCAGCGCAGATGGAGTCCCTGCATATCATAACTTTGAGGAGGCGACAACGATAATGAACTTAGGATAACGCACCAGAGGTGACATACCCACTTGCCCCGGTCCCAAGCGCTGGTTGTTGCGAATCGTTCCTTCTTTCCCTTGATTCCAGGGCTGGTCTCGGGGAAGCTAATCTCGAAGACATAGAGCGCGATATCGCGTGGCCCCACAATAAGAGGCGATGAGGCGCCCAAACCTAGTGGTGAGGCAGCAAGTCCGTTGAGGATTACGCAGGGCAAGGATTCAACCGCGCAGTAGCGAAGGCCGAAAGAGCGGAATGCTGAGCTGGAAGGCGACTGCTCCTGAGAAGTAGGGGTTGGCTGGGGATCAGATAGGGTCAGGTATGGCGTTTGAAGGATTGCCTGAGTGTTGCACCAAGCCTCTGGCGTACTGTTGATAAGGTAGAGGAGCGGGCCAGCGCGTAAAACCTGATGGAGATTTAATTAAGGAGTAGATTTGAGGTATGATTTTGAACTTACTGGGTTTTCTTCGTCATCATCAAGCCGCTCTCGAATCACTACTGGTATATCACGAACTGGGGTCGCATGATCATCAGAGACGGTCTTCATAGTCACGGCGTCCATCCTGTCCTCGTCCGAGAGATAAGAGTTAGGCCTGTACCCGATCTCACTCTCGAAAGGGCGAGGGGGAATCGGCGTCTCGTCGTCTTCCGCCAACAAGGCTCGAGTTCTCCTTGGTATAGGCGAGGGGGAGACGCTACGTTTCCTGCGCCCCTTCCGTCCAGCATATTCTTCGGATTGTTTACCCTTCTTTCCCAGCCCGACCATGTTCATTAAGCTCCGAATTGGGGACCGGCTCGGCGACGAAGGTTGCCAGTGTTGAGTGAACGGCTCCTTGATCGGCAGCGCCGGAAGAGGTCCGTTCAGCCGCGCTTCACTGAGTGGAGTTCTCGGACTCGAGCCAGTCGGAGCTGTTGCGGATAGCTTCATTGCAGGGGCGGTGCGGGGAGCGGAACCTCCAGACTGCTCGAAGTGGTCGATGAGTTCTTTCGCCGTTCGCCTCCTCACTGGCGTTACAGGAAGGTCACCGGCAGACCGAGGCGAAGAATGATGAACAAGATTGCCATTGTTGGACGCTTTTGGACGCGTCGGGGATTGCAACGGAGATACTGGACCGTGATCATGCAATGTAGTGCCGACGGATTTCGTCGGGTTCGCTCGGGATGCGGATAGTTGACTGGACAGAGACAAGAAAACACCATGTCTCTTTGTGGAAACTGGAGTGGAGTTAAGTGGCGGACACTGCTGCGAGCTCGGTGCCGATTTATCTTTGATACCCGAGAAGGACTCTTCTGTGGGGGAAGTCGATGTCGAAGTTGCTCTTGAAGGTGACCTGGAAGTCTCCGATGTAACAGAGCTGGAGGAGCACAAGCTCATCGAAACAACTCCGGCCATTGAAGCTGGGCTGAGAGAGACGCGTTTCTCGACGTTGGGATGCCTTTGAAGGGGCCGGCTGCACGATGCGGGTGATGGGGACATTCAACGTCGGCGGTCGCAGCGAAGAGACCGTTAGCTTGAATCCAAACTGCAAGTCGGAAGTATTGAAAGGTGACATGTCCTATCTGTTCGTGTCGAATTCGGGGAGAGACTACTTAGAGTTGGTCGACTGAGGGATGGACCTAATCAAAAGCCCAACATTGCGATCGACGTGAGCAAATCTCAGGGGCAGTCGGGATCAAGACGTGGAAAGCCACTGCGCACTGGGCCACAGCTACCACAGCAAGACCACATCAACACTTTACAGCACACCGCAGCGTGCACAGAACTATAAAAAGACTTACCTCCTCCTTTTCCTCGCACTCTCCTTTCCTAACCAACTACTTCCCATCATCATGGAATACGCTGCCAGAATCCCCGGAATCGTTCAGTCACTCAAGGTGAGCTTGGCTCTTAGCCCTCCGTCGCCCAGTGTTT
Source organism: Tulasnella sp. 408 (assembly GCA_019633405.1). NCBI lineage: Eukaryota > Fungi > Basidiomycota > Agaricomycetes > Cantharellales > Tulasnellaceae > Tulasnella > Tulasnella sp. 408. The sequence continues at coordinate 19,060 of WSTX01005378.1, read as the reverse complement.
TGACCCATTGAACCTATTATCCCATCCCTTAGGAAACCCGATTGAGTGGCCTGAGGCCTCCGACCGAATTCTTTGATTACAACCGTATTTCTCGGCCTGCGGATACCAATACCGCCTTTTCAGTCAGTCGTAGTCTTCGCCTTCGCTCGCTGCTCGCCGACTGACGTGAGCACCCCTACACAGCGAATAAGCTACAACACTCGATATTTCTCTGGGAACTATGCCCTCATCATTGCGATGCTCGCAGTCTACGCTCTTCTTACCAATCTTTTCCTCGTCTTTGCCCTCCTGTTCCTTGTTGGAGGCTTCGCTCTCATCAACAAGTTTGGCGCCGACCCTCTTCAATTCGGAGAACAGACTATTACTCAGAAGCACCTGTACACCGGTCTTTTCGTCATCGGTGAGCTTATTCTGTTCGGGCCCCTTGAGAACGCGAGTCTCACAGGATACTTACCCTTGCATCTTTGCAGGCATTCCACTTCTTTACATCGGAGCTCCTATCTCCACCTTCTTCTGGCTTGTTGGCGCTTCGGGCTTCCTTATCCTCGGGCACGCCGCTATGATTGAACCCGGTGTTGAAAGTGAATACGCGTCAGTCGAAGAAGGCACCGTATAAATTGCCACTTGGAGGCGATCCTTTTACTTTATCTTGATTGTATCAGTCGTAGTGATACAGACCTCATAGACTTTAGCTATCCTCTCGTACCTTATTCCACATTCTCACTCAGTGATTTTCGTGGCCTTTCCGTTCGCTTATGTAAGACGACCGGCGACTTCAAAATTACCAGCACCCACCTCTTTCGATTCTTGTCGACGCCACGCGGATGACACGCTTCACAAACGTCGGCTGGAAGAGAAAGCGGTTGTCTGGATTCTCGCCTGCTACTGGATCGAATGCTGTCGGGAATTCGAGTGGGGCGGATGGCGACGCTAACGACAACGGAAAACCATGGAGAAAATCTTACAGAAAACCAAGAACAGCTGACGAATGTGAGTTCAGTCTAATGACGATGTGTCATCTGGAACTTCTGGTCTCTAAGGAGCATTCTTCTCGGCAGACACACAACGGCGGGCGGAGTCCTCCGAGAAACGCCGCCTAAAGCGCCTTGCTGAGAGAAGAGCAAATGCCGTATGCTTCTCATGTCGCCAAAAAGGCCATAACGCACAATCCTGTCCAAGTGCTCCTCAGGTTGATGGCAACGATGGGCCTGGTAAAGGCAGGACATCTGGTATCATCTGCTATCGGTACGCCTCATAGATTTTACTAGCTGCGCCCCAACGGCCAATTCTTGCACTCGATTTCAGATGCGGGTCGAAAAAGCACAGGTTAAATGCATGCAAGGCGCCTGAGGATCCCAAGAACCCTCTGCCTTTCGCGGCGTGCTTCATTTGTTCGGGGAAGGGACACATTGCAGCTGCATGTCCCCGCAACCCCAACGGTGTATATCCGAATGGTGGTTGCTGCCGGTTGTGCGGTCAGAAAGATCACCTAGTGAAGGATTGTAAACTCAGAAAGGACTCGACAGGTAAATGCCCCTTCAGACTTAGTCTGACGACCGCCGCGTTGACATCCGGCGACCTATGTATAGATGGTGCTGGCGGAGAGTTAGCTCTAGAACCTGATGTCATCGCAAACTTCAAAGAAACTGGGCCAGACGAAGATGACTTTCACACTCTCAAGAGGCGACGACGGGAGGTAGAGCTTGAGGAAGAACTTCAAGAACGAAAAGATACGGTCGCCAAGGTCGCCGAGAAGGCTGCCCAAAGCACCCCAGGAATTCAGAAGCCACGCCCTTCTACGAAGAAATCAAAGGTAGTTAAATTCTGACAGTTGGATTTTGGAATATGGCTTGTATATTAGTGAGAGGAACGGTTCGTATCTACATGATGCCCGTTTTCTGCGTCGGTGCCAGTGCCTTCATGGCATTTTGAACACTCCCCACATCTGCTTCAGTCAGACTAAAATTAACGCATGACAATCCTTCCTTCATGTGTTGCTCATCCTTGGTCCCTGATAAGGGAGTAATCCCCATGTTTTGCGCCACCCTGAAGAGTGCCTGCGCTGGGGTGCACCCGGTCCTCCGCACTATATCCTGAATAGCGGCTCCCTGCAACAAGTTTGGGGAGCCACTTAAGGTCCAAAATGATCTAGGAACCGACGAATGATATTGAGTCTTGCCACAAACACAGACTGATATACTTACTGGTAGTAAATTCCATGAGTCTTGCAGAACTGCACTACGTCGGTGTCCCAGCCATTTCCCTCATACCACCTGTTCTGCACAACGTCGAGCATCCTTTTGCCGTTGTCAATGAGGTATTGTAGAACCCTAGTATCGTAGCAATTGCTAATGCCGATCTTGTGAACCTTTCCTTCGTCTTGAAGTTCCATAAGGACTTTCCAGGCTTCTAATGTCAAGGCGGGGGTACGGAGAGGGGAATGGAGAATGTAGCTATCGAGGTAGTCCGTGCGAAGGTTTTGTAGGGAACTCGAGAACGACTGGCGGACTTGATCCGTTACGGAGGCGGTGGGATCGTATGGCAATGATTTACTAGTGTCCTGTCCGTCTATGGAAGTGTATCTTCCATCACCAAATCAGAGGGGTCGTCAAGCTTCGGAAATCATTCACTGACTTGGTTTGGAGGAAAATCTCTCCCCGCTTTATCCCGTGCTGTTCTTGAAGCGTATCCAACGCATCTCCGACAAGTTTCTCCCTTGACGAAAGCAAGTCTAAGTAGACAAACACGACAAGTCACTTTGAGCACATACTGGTAGTGCTTCGGTTGGCCCGCCGTATCAATAGCTCTGAATCCCTGCAAGACCGCCTGTACTACAAGGTTTGTCGTCCGTTCCTTGTGAAGAAGTCGGGATGAACATGAATTCGAGTGGTCACATGCAGATGAGACACCAGTCTGACCTTCTTCCAGGCGGTCCCGTAGATGATTTTTGGGAAAGACATGACTGCCCGCTACCACGAATGGGCTCCTGATGAGGAAGATGGCTGGGTGTGGTCACCGATTGGAGCCTCGCGTGTGTTGGTGTTCTGCGACGGAGGTAAGCGGTCCTGAACGCCCGAAGCCCCTAAACCGAATACTCGTCAATATTTTCCAGTCAAAGTCACGATTCTCCTCAATTCGCCCACCCCTCAATACCGGAATGGCTGACACAGCAGGTCCTTCGACAGCTCCTATGGATACAGACACTTCGACTTCAAAAGAAGCCCTGACTTCCCGCGACTAGTATGTGTTGCTCGGTGGTACTTCCATGCTTGTGGTGTCTGTTGTCGAATCGTCGCCCCGGCGCTCTTGCTTCGCTCTTCTAGCTATGCAGATTCATACGCCCACTTTGGTCGGTACTATTCAAATCCATATGTCAGTTAAGGGCTACGATGACTCAACGGTGAATCAGGCATCCACGAGGAGATGTTAAAGGACAGCGTCCGCACCAACGCTTACCGCGACGCGATCCTCAAAAACAAACAGCTGTTCAAGGGAAAGAATGTTCTTGATGTAGGATGTGGCACTGGTATTCTGAGCATGTTCGCCGCGAAGGCTGGAGCTGCGCACGTCGTCGGCGTGAGTAGAACGCCTCATCTAGAGGATCGAAAGGCGGGCTGAACGATGCACCTGTGGTTCAGGTCGACATGTCAAATATCATTGACCAAGCCCAAAAGATTATTGAAGCCAACGGCTTCAAAGACAGTGAGCACGGCTCCAGCGCTCATTTCAGGGCGTATATTCACGAAGCTTTCCGTTAGAAATTACCCTGGTGAAGGGCAAGGTCGAAGAAGTCGAGTTACCAGTGAAAGAGTTCGACATTATCATAAGCGAGTGGATGGGATACTTCCTGTAAGCATTGGCCCCCCGTATCGAAAGTACCAATTCAATGAAATCGTCCTGCTTTTAGATTGTACGAGAGCATGTTGGATACGGTCTTGCTGGCACGGGACAAATACCTGGTCTGTCCATCATTAAACGGGAGGGACTTGGACGAGCTAATTATTCTTTCTGGCTCGACTCTAGAAAAATGATGGCCTCCTCTTCCCTGATGTATGCACTATGTATTTGGCTGCGATCGAGGACGGCGACTACAAAGAGGAGAAAATCGGCTGTGAGTTTCGCGGTGCCTCTGAGCTTTCATAGGAATTGACTTTCTTCCATGAAAGACTGGGACAATGTCTACGGCTTTGATTATAGCTGCATCAAAGAGGTTGCTCTGCGGGAACCTTTAGTTGACACCGTCGATCTCAAAGCAGTCGTAACTCAGCCATTCGCCTTCAAGGTACCTCCTGTCATTTCCTGTGATAACAGTGGCAGCTGACTGTTTATTTACAGCGCATTGACCTCCGCACAGCGAAGAAAGAAGATCTCGACTTTGAAGCTCCTTTCAAACTGACAGCCACACGAAACGATTGTGTGTCCCACAAAATCTCGAGCGGAACGTCCTTGCTAACTTGAACTGTCGACTTAGACATCCATGCTTTCATCGGCTGGTTCGATACTGAGTTTTCCTGCCTCCATGTTCCAATGAGGTTCAGCACCGGGCCGCATGCTAAGTATACCCATTGGAAGTACGTCGCGTTCTCCATCACCTCCCTTCAAAGAATAGAACTTTCGGTACATAGTACTTACTTCCATTCATTCATAGGCAAACTGTGTTCTACACCCGCGAAGCCATCACCGTCTCGGTATGTGATAGCTGTCCCGGTTTTAGCAAGCAACGACTGACGAATCTCTCTTGAAGACAAACGAGGAAATCAATGGCACCATCAAAGTCTCCCCCAACGCAAGAAATAACCGTGACTTGGATATTGTCATCGAGTATCAACATAATGGTTCCGATGGATCCGCGAGCGAGAGGCTAGAGTTCCAAATGTGCGTCTCTCTGCTTCGGTTGACAGAATTGTCCCTGACGCGGTCTTAGGTCTTGATTTTGGGTCTTTCTTTGCCATTTATAACCGGTCGATGCACATCTGTATCATTTCTTGCTATCGTTATGTTCTTCCATGGCGTTGCTTCTTTCAGGTATTAAACCTGTAAGGCACGAATCTTTGAAGGTGAAACGGGACAATCGCAAAGCTATACGCCTCCTGCATAGTACGAGTACAACATTGAATGTAATTGGCACACAACGATGTACACAATATTCTTGACAAACGGGATATGTGCTGAACAGGAACAATTTTTCTGGAAGGGAGTGGAGAAGGGATCAAATGACCACCCCATTGTTGCATCCCCCGGAGGAGGATAGTGACGTGATTCTCCCTACACTCAGTCATCATCGTCCGTAGGCTTTGCATGGAAGTCTTCATCGTCATCATCTTCATCGAGGTCTTTCTTGGTGATGCCGGCCTTCTTGAGAGCCTCTTCAGAGGTGTAGTCAACCTGAGCACGGGTCCGGCGAGAACGCCTATCCAGGAACTCGGGCTGATCCTCTTCCTATAAACAGACCGCAGATATGATACATTAGTTCCTCTGACTCATGCCCGACAGCGAGGAATGAGAAGGGGGTGGAGGGTAGACGATCATGGATGGCTGTAGTGAAAATACAACCAGCCAACGGGTGGGCTTGTGAGACGCGTCTATACGCGTCAACACATGATTCATGCCAAACACGAGATGGTGTTCAAAGATGGTGAAAACCGGAGGCTTGTACGAACCATGTCATCATCATCGTCCTCTTCGACATCCTCGGCCTCCACACCATCATCGTCTTCTTCCTCCTCTTCTTCGTCTTCTTCCATGGCGTTGGAATCCTGTACAGCTTTGCCCTTTCCTTTGCCTGGAGAAGAGACTGGTTTCTCGACTGTATGGCCTTGTTCGGTGGTGTCCATTCTACAAACAATCGAGGTTAGCAAGCAGTTCTGGAGTCAGCAGTCGTAAAAAGCACGCACGCGTGGTCAGCAGGAGCAACAGCGTCCGACATGATGAAGTAGGTGAAGAGTATAGATCAACGGTTCGGTTCAAAGGTTGTCAGAGGGAAAAAGGCTCGAGTAGTTCGTAGTTGGAGTTCGAACGCTTGGCGGTATTTGCCCCGCTTACGTACGACGCTCGGGGATGACCTAATCATATGCTAGTACTTGAAGCGTGCGGTCCCGAGTGGTTTCACATTCTCACTTCTACTCATCCCCATCGATCCATTTTATGGTCCATAACTCCTCCAAGAGCTTTGAATTCTTAACTACTCGTCTCTCAAATGCTGTCGTCAAATTCTCCAAGACCGTAGTCGCGGACGGACCTGGTTTACCATCTGTCCAGTACCTCCTGAAGAATAGAGCCCAAGTGATGAGCCAATATCAGGGGAAACGCGCCTCAAAGTATCGTACGGGAGCTTCGGGAGGAGATACACCATACAAATCCCTTCTTCGGCTATATGCATTCTTCGTTGTCGGGTGGGGTAGCCAAGGCCGGCAGGAGGTGGAGTACTTCTGGAATCAGAAAGATTGGAGACTCTTGGAGATCCCCGATCCTCAAGACCCGGACAAGGTCAGACTTGGGATCCTAGTGGCTCTTGTCCGACTGCTGGCAAAGGACTTCAACGTGTTACTCGAGGGTGGGCTCCAAAGGGGCGGGACTCTGCCCTCGCCTCTCAAGTTATCGGAGAAAGCCGAGGAAAAGGAGGATATCCCACTGGAGACAGTCCCAGAATGGGTAGAGCAATTTAGTCGGGTCACGAGCGACAAGAACGAGTGGATTCATATACCAGATGCGGTGGGATACCCGGGTGTGAATGATTCTGGGCTTTCGGTAGAGTTCAAGGAAGTGGGGATCATCGTAAAGGAGCCTCGATTTAGACTAAAGCTAGATGCTTGATACTAGTACACTCAAGATGTGAGTACAGTACTCCCTGGCCCTGCAATTCTCTTTGCCGTGTCTGACTGACGGGCATCCAGCTTAGGAGTGTCAAGGCGGTTACTCCGAAGATTTGGCTGTACACTTCTAACCATAGAGCCACCGCGATCTTTACTATATAGACGGGCTTCTATCTTCTATGCCTTGATATTTACGAGCAGTCATTGCCATGGAGCAGTCCACAGAGAGCCAATTCTGAGCGACGCCTTTCGCCCAGAGCCTCAGTATACTGCAAGGGTCTAGTGTTAAGATGCGACGCATTGTCAAACTCCCGAGAGAACATTCAGATTCGGTGGTCTGTTAACCAACTCATCAGGTCGTTAACTTTATCGTGCGGTATCAATGGCGGGTGATTTAATTGCGAAGCCCAAATTGAACCAAAAGAAGGCAGCACCAGGAGCTCGACGCTAAGTCCTTGATAACATTGCCCAACGCCAGCCAGTTATCGAAAGCTTGGGGAACCGCAAGAAGAGGAATGTCAGGCGGGACGACCGCCTGTTGGCCGCATATGCTCAGTTCTCCAAGTCGGAGGAAGGTCGGAACTTTTGATGCATTTCCTTTCATGGTTAAAGCCAGCGAGAGGCCTTTGCAGTCAGCTTGTGGGATGTCGTGATTCTTGGCACTTCAAGGTTCGGATGGATGTGCCCAACCCTGGCCCTGGAGCCAGCGCCAGGCGACGACCTCAGACCGAAGCCGAAGGCCGAAGCTATTGTCCAATACCTCAAGCTTCGATACTGCGTGAGGTGGCAGGACGCGCGCTTTGCTGAAGGCCGCGTACAGAGATATAGGCTCGCACTGGCAATGAGTAACACAATGTCGAGACACCTACCATGAGGTCCCACGGGTCCCGCGAGGGCCGCAGAGAAGGTTACCAATTCTATTCGAGTATACGTGGCCTTGAGTGAAATGGAGTCGATGTACTCCATGTGCGATACTACGTGACCCCAAGAGACGTATAAATCCTCAGGGAGTGCACTGAACCGTTCGCGCATTTCGGGTAGGCCAAGCACCCTCCCTTGCAAAACCATGGGGAGAGTAATTCCGATCGCTGCAGCGACTGTCATGATCATGGGGTTTGGGAATTTGACGTGAGGGAAGGGCCAACCAGGAGGGGACCCCCAAGTCTCGGCCCGTGAGATCCCTCTGTCGTTGCCACGGCGTTGTCTTCCGTGTTAACTTTGTTCGCATCAATCCGAAAGGGCCAACTCCGTACGTACATAACTCGGAGACACCCCTGCTCGGCCAGCTAGCACATCCGGAGTCTACCCCTTATATATCTACGTCAGATGTCAGTTTCAGAGGCTTGTGTCGCCCCTGACCGAGGGATCAACTCGCTCATCCCCCCAAGCTCTCCCACCTTCTCAAAACTTCCAACCATCTCCGAACGATGCTGTTGGAAGAAACAGCGCTGCCCCCAAACGCCGTCAGAACAATCCGATTATCGACGCCGTCTTTTCTTGATGCCGTATTGACTCAAGATGGAACACCCATCTACTCCTTCCTAACAAGAAAATCGACCACCAAACTCTGCCGATACAACTTGGGAAAGACTTCAGACTCTTGCCCTCCACTCGTAGAGGTCGCAACAGTGTACTGGTCGGAGTGTGAGACTCCATCTCCATCGTCCCCAGCCGGTGTCTCCTTCCTCAAACCCCTTTGGAGTAGAGCCATAAAGAGGGCACTCAAGCAGGACTGCACAACGCTAGTAGAAGCCGATGGTCGAAGTATGCAAGTCGACGACTTGTTACGCTTGTCTGCGATGGGAGGGTAAGTCACCTCATTACTCGCCCCAAATGGGCCCCCAGAGCTGACACCCACTTGCAGGAGCCGAAAATACTCCGTCGATGGAAAGCAATTTCGCTGGAAGCTCTTGGATGGAATCTGGCAGGTGAGTTAGCCTTAACTTTCATCTTCGTATTTGGGAGCTTGACATCGTGCCGAAAGTGCTTCTATTCAGGGAACATGATAGCCGTCTTTGAGCCGAGCATTACTACCGTTGGCGCCCGCATAAGAATCCTCCCTACCGACCTCTCCATGACTAGAAGAGTCATGGACATGCTCTTGCTTACTTGTATGCTCGTCGTGACGCATCCTGGCGATTGGTCAAGACGTCTTCAATCTTCCCCAAGCACATCATCACCTCGTCCTCGACATACCATCCCAGTTCCAGAACAGGTTTCGGAGTCCCCTAAGAGGTCCGATGTATATCCTCGTCGTGCATTCAGTCAAGATGAGTCAAGATCGGATCCTCAACCACCATCATCACCCACCACGCCCTCGCACAGACACAAGCGGTTCGCCTCCGCTGGTGTCAATTGCGTCTCGCAGCCCATCCTACCACCTCTGGTCATCCCCTCCACAAATGTGTCCCGCGATCGGGCCCCGGTAACTGCTCCTGTGATTCCATCAAACTTGGACCTTTCTCTCCGAAAAGCGGCGAGCAGTGGTTCGCTTTCTGCCACCTTCGGCGACCTTTCGCTCGTCCCTCCTTCCCGCCGGCCTCCGGGTAGGGCGCTTACAATCTTATCACGGTCCCAAGATGCCACCTCATCGACGCCCGAACTGAATCGATCACCCTCATTACAACGCGCTCCGTCATCTGCCAACAGTGCCAATCGCCGCGAGAGCCGCTTGCGGCCAACCCTCAGCAACCTCCGAGTACTACCTCCATTATTGGATATCCAGGATTCCTCTTATCAATTGTCACCTGATGGTTCCGAATTCACCGCCTCTCCGTCAGGGGGTGAAGCGAGCCGTATATGGGAGAGACCGAACGCATATCCCATCCCGTACACGGCCATTTCGCCTGCCGGATCCTCCTCTGAGCCTCAGTTGAGCCCGCCTCCATACACAAGAAGAGATCCGATATCCTCAAGACCGCCGCCCGAAACCAATGGCAGTCCGAAAGGCGGACCGTCTAATTGGTGGAATGCTCGGGGTAGGAGGGCGCCAAGGGCGGCACCCGACTCCCAGCGGCGACTTGTCGTCATTTCTTGACGGAGTCACCTCTTGTTTTACTTTGTATTCTGTGCTCATCCCCCTTTTCGTTCACCAACGTGTTGTCGTTTTCTTGGTTTTATTTTATTTTATCCCTCTGCAGGCAGAAATTAATCGGTCCTCTCCTTACTCTGCCTCTGCTATTCGACTCTTCGTTATCGATTAATATTATACGTTTTAAGGCCCGTTCATTCCTGGACGTGTCCTCACGCTTAATGCTTCGGATCGTGTAAAGGGTGTTATATTGTGTCTAGTTACCGAAGAACTCGTGATCAACTCGTGTCATTCTCTCTCCGTTAGAGCGAAGCTCCGTTCAGTGACAGGCCATTCCATTGCTTCCGATAGCGCCACCTGAAGCCGGGTCGTCATTCACGTCAAGATCCGAATTCAGGAGGAAGTGCCCAATAAAGGCACCCGCTACAACCGACAGGACGAGATAGCCCTTTAATAAAGAAAATAGAAAAGGTGAGCGGTCGACCTAAGCAGGCTCTAAAACGGAAGGCACTTACATTGTAGGTCATGAAAATCAACATGATGAAGAACGAGATGAAGACGAGCAGGCTGTACAGGCTCGCTCGGATCAATCGAGGCGTGAGTGCTAGCCTATTGGACGTTGCCGCGCCAGCGCGGGATGCAGGAGGAGGAGAACGAGAGCTTCAGTTCGAAGAGCGTTGATATCAAAGATCGTCATATACATGCAGGGGGCAGGCGTGTGTGTCTCGAAGGACAGTTCGTGTGAAGGGACTCACCGCTTGGTTCCTGGTGCCCCTACTGGTCCCCTGGAAAGAGTGTGATCGTATCGCTTTTGGACTTTCCGAAGCCATTCAAAGGAGACTCCGATGAGGACGATGATCAACAAAGTGATGACGAATTGCGCCATGTTGCGAACGTGCCATGAACGGAAGACCACGCTGCGAAGTTAACCAAGCTTCAGCTATACGATTCAGCGAATACAGGAGTGAGGTATCAGTACCAAGTGTCGATGGTCTCCCAATTCCACAACCTACGTTCAAACGAAACGGGTTGCGCAAAAGGTGAGAATGCGTTCGTCATCGGTTAATTTGAGGGGCGCTCACATATGCACTTTGCATCGCGCTTCAGTGTTCATCGAGCTCATGTCATGATGATGGCTGTGGTCCATGTCGGATGTTAAAAAGCGTTAGGCGGCGCGGGAGTAGCGGTTGGCAAGATGGTTGTCAAGTGGTGGTCTTTTGTAGGTCAGTTGTTCATCTCCTAAGCTGCACGCCATCACGGCGTTAACGGCGTTCCCGAGCCAGGTGAGGTCGGCTCGGGGAATTGCCGTGATCGTCTCAACCCTTACATGAAGCGACCTGTCCCGGATACCCGTGTCATAGATGCCTGATAATTCAGGATACGTATCCATATGTAAGAGTCGATCAAATAAAATAAGCCAATTGTCTATCGGCCTTGTGACATACCAGAACGACGGATCATTCCCAGCCGTTCGATCCCTCATTCAACTGCAGCCGTGGTTACAGGGTACAAATATTTACAGAAATAAACGTGAGCATGTTAGGTTATATTCTACGTAAACCTGGTTTGGACCAGCGCGGCTCGATTCCCGAGTTGACTGCTGCTCCAATTTGCTTCGCCTTTAGCTTCCCGCCTGCTTAATGACCTACGCGTGTAGAGCGAAATGTGATGACCTATTTCACAAAAAAAAGTTTCTTCTTATCAGAATGCGACGGCCTAAAGGTCTTGCCCGCCGCTACCTGGTCTGGAGCTTCACGTCACGCCAACCAGCAAACTTCCCTCCAGAGCCTTTAACGACCTCATCAGGGATAGTCCACTCTGCCAATGGTGATGCAGCCGGCCGGTTTGAACCGTTTAGTCGCGAGCGTTGCCGCTTGCCGATATACACGGCAGCACCTAGTATCCCCAGCAAATTAAATGTACCGCTAACCTTTCTTTTGGATCCGTATGGCGGATGGTCTACCAAGAGAGCCCCCCGGAACGGCTCTGAAGGGCGAGAGAAGAACCTTGCAAAAAGAAGCGCTGACCGCATTTCATGAACACAAGGCTTTCATGTAATAGGCCATTGCGAAGTGGGATCTCCGGACGAAGGTTAAGTTTAGACGTGTTGGAGACGTTTTAGTGCGATACGACGCCTAAGCGGGGCACGTACGTTGGAGTCAAGCGAACATCGGCCACAAGTTCTGGGGGAGCATTCTTTGACCGGAATAGCGTAGCGACAGTAATATTTATTTTTCTACCATTTTATTACTATTGTCTGTGCTTGAAGTATGGCGTGAATGGGCTAAATTTCTCAGTACGTTCACAGGAAGTCCGGCAGCTGGATGTACTCGCCCCGCTTCCGGCGAGCACACAGGTTTGGATGGTACCCTCAAGAGCGTTCTCTGATTAATACTATCCGAAGAAGGCACTGTATACCCTACGATTAATTGTATTGACGAGATTGACTTGGGACTGTGTGGGAGGTCGTCTGCCTAAGTGCCGCCGGAAAGGCAAGTAGGAGCCCAGCGAAAATCGGCGCTGACCGCTTCTCATGAAGTCGGACCTCCCCTCATCTACGTACAAGAAGCAGGCTCTGGGCTGAAGCTCGGAGGCAATGCCATGGGAAACAAGTTCAAGTCTAGGTCATCTCTGTGGAACAGAGTTTATGGGATGCTGGGTGTTTAACTGAATGGAGTGCGGCGACGACAGCCCAGGGGTTTTGGAGGTAGGCCCCATAACCCCACCAGCAGAATGACCGCAACGACCAATATAATAGCTTTGGTGGCTATTCCAAGGCGCTCGAACCATTGCATTAATCAGTGGTCTGGAATCCCTCCGTACGCCCGAGCGGAGCCCATGCGGGGTACATTAAAACCAGAATAGTCCTCCCCCTCCCCCAACGAACGACCGATCTTCCCCAACTTGGGGGGCGACGGGTGCCAGTGGCTACTGTTATGACGCTTTTCTCAAAAGTACTTCCGTGTTTTCGCCCTTTCCGACGTCTCGGCAGCAACAGCAAGGGGATGGGCAAGACGCCAGCGCGTACAAATAAGGACTTTGGCTTTCTTTCTTGTTCTCCATCTTCCTCTCTTCCACCACCTCGCTCGCACCTCTGCCTGCACTGCCTTGGAAGAATCTCGCTCTTCGTGCTCCTACATCATGTTCGGGAAAGCCATCTTTGCTCGCCGCGCCAGCCAACCGGCCACCGCACCCTCCTCGCAGCTCCAGCTTGAACCAACGGTTTCCTCCCCCTCACGCTTCACCCGGAAACTCCGAAAGATCAAGCAAGTCTTTAAACGGTCCTCCTCTCTCGATAAGGTGATTTCATCGGTCCGTAAAGTTCTGGAACAACGCTGACGCAGTCGACGCTAGGACGCTTCTCCGAGCGTCGTTCACCCTCAACAAGACTTGCCAGTACCTGCTTACCCCCGTCAAGTCTTACCAACAACTATTCCTTCTTCTCAGGTTCGTTGTGCTGCGTTGACATTCCTCTAAGCTCGTCCCGCCTCTGACCAAATCGTACCGCGAATAGGGGCCGAACTTGGTGACGCAACGCGGTGTTGAAAGTTTCGATCACCGACCTCGTGCTCCCTACCCTAGCCTCCCTCCCGTCCTCAGTCCATCACCGCTGTTCCAACCCCGAGAGGAAACTTTCGCCACTACCCCGCTGTCAACTCCAGCCCGCCCAACGTTCTCGGGCAACCCACCTCTGCTCCACGCTCCTCGACGGCCGGTCGATACAACGCCAACCGCCGCCTTCTCTCCTCGCTCTCCTCGCCCTGCTCGCTCCTCGCCTCGCTTCCAGCCTCACGAAGACATCTACGCCACTTCGACGCCGTCGACTGCCTCCCGCCCAACCTTCTCTCCAAACCCGTCCTTCATCCTCACTCCTCCACAGTCCTCGCATGGAACGCCCTCCGCCGACCGCTCTCCTCGTACCTCGCCACTTCTCCGACCCTCCAAGGAAGTCCCCGCAGCTTCTACACCCTCGACTACTCCATACTCGACGTCGTCGCCCAACGCATCTCTCCTCTCTCCTCCACAATCGGTGGGCACCTCCCCGACCACGGTCTCGTCTCAACCCTCTCTCACCTCGCAACACTCCCAGCAAGCTGCCGACGACACCGCTGCAGCTAAGAAGGTCGCCAAGCTCCGCGCAACCATTGCGGTCCTCCAGCTCAAGCGCGACGATTACCTCGATCACGTCCAGCATGAGCTCCGCAACCGGATTTGTCCTCGCGTCCGGGCCTACCAGAAGCAACGCGATGACCAAGTTGCCGCCCTCGAACGAGCCAAAGCCGATCTCGCCCACAAGATCGAAGTTCGCGACAAAATAGAGGCGATGTGGCGCGAGCAACGCGAGGCGCGGTGGGACTTCGATGAAGTTGCGCTGGACGTGAAGAAAGAGTGGCTCGAACAACTCAAGCGATGCAGGGAGCTTAAGATCGAGTCAACCCGACTACTGTTCCAACAAGAGCAGTGGGTGAGACGTGGCTGGCGAAGACGGGAGTGCGGAGTGGACGACTCGGAGTACATCTCTGAAGCCTCCGCGAGCCAATACTCTACCTCGGTCCAACGATCTTCATACGTGGGCGGCTCGTCGGGAAACAACCAGTCGCGGGACGGGAGATCGACTGGCTCGGTCTCAACCGACTGGGCACCGCGGCGAGGACTGTACATCGGTAACGAGGACTACCGGCCGTTCCGAAGGCCCTCGACCCAGGGATCCAGCTCGATCGAATTCGAAATGGTCGGCGAGACTGCCCGGTCCCATCCTCCTGCACGCATCTCGCAACCTAGTCGCGATACACTTGATGAGTTCGGCAGTGCCGGAACTCATGGATCAAGCTCCCGCTACGCGTCTAGGGATTACTCTGACGACTTCGCCTAAGTCGTCTCTCATCGTCGCGACTTACTCCTCTGCTCATCGACCCACTCAAAAAATCAGCGCCGCCTTACCATCTTCTCGGTACCCTCCCCTTCTGGATCGGCTTCATTCTCATACCGGTCCTACCCCCTCCTCTGCTCTATTTATTCTCCGCTCTTCTGCTCTCGTCCACGCGCATGCGTGTTGTATATATTCTCTGCTCTGCTCTGTATTCGCCTGTTTTCTCATTCTCGTCTGCTGCTCCTCGACCTTAGAAGTTTTCGATCCTGTTCTTGATTCGGTTTCTTTTTTTCTGGGTTGGTAATTATTCTGCTCCTGATTGTTGTATCGTTGTCTTTGATGCTTGGTTATTTATTGGGATTGGTTTTGGTCCCTCCACTTGTGTGTCCTGCGTTCCCAATGGGTTGAATAGCGCTCTTCAGAGTCCAAGGTAGGATGTTCAGCCTGAGATATCGTTTACCCCGCAAGCGGCAGTTAAGAATTTGGAACCAATATAATGCGACAGCTTTTATGCCCAACTCTGAGTTTGCTCTTCGTTGAGGTGGCTTGTACAATTGTCGTAGAAGGTACATTCTCTAACTGGCAGGCCCCGTGTTGTTGCCCCAGCTATTGAGCAGGACTAAGAGCCCATCTCCGGCAGATAAGAGTGTCATAGTGCAGAGGAGATAATGTATTCGATTAATGCTACTGAACTATCCAAGTGTATGGGAGCAGGTTGCTTCAATGGTATGGGCATCTAGAGTGTCGGTTGGTCGCGTCGAGTCCCGTTTTGCTGGTCTGTTTCGGTAAAGGTTCTAAGAGAGATTGATGATCCAATAGATCTTTGGCAGACCTGGGGTATAGTCTTCGGTATTTTACCTGCCAAGGGCAACACTAGCGAGCCTTGAAGAATAGCCCAGTCAACCGTCTGGGTGGCCGTCGCGTTACGTGAATGAAAGCGGCTTGCCACGGTTGTCAATCTGATCCTTACGAGTGAATCCCCAAAAGAGACCCCGGGAGAGTAGTTGCCACGCGTGGTCGTCCCAGCGCATGAATTTGCAGAAATCATTGTCTGGACGAATGGACTTGGAGAAGTCTGCGTTTGGCCCTGCTCAAGTCCGAAATCATTGAGGCCACACGGCTTCTGGCTCGTGGGGTTACAACTCGAACCACAAGGTCACAATGTTGTTATATGTAAACGGAGATTCCACGTTTGGTCGATGTGGCGAGAGATAACGTCAGTGCGGAACGCCGTTTGGTCGATGTAAAGGCTATTTCGTTATTGGACGAGTTCCGCTTCAATATTTGAAAATGGGCTTTGGAGTCAAGAGCTTTGATGTGTACGTGTCAGAGAACGCTCGGAGCCGCTGGTTGGCAGCCTTGGAAGTCGAGATTGCGAGTGCCCAGCGAACTGCGGATGACAGAACCGCCGGATGCGTTATTACCTGCTTACGAAATCCGGTACCGAGGCTGCACCTTCGTTGCGGTGGGACGAGTCTAAACGCCTAAAGACCCCCCTCAAGGTGGTGTATGCCCAAATATGGCAAATAGGCAGAGGGATCGGCCGAGCGTGGTCTATTACGAGCAAACGGACAGAAACACGGTGGTGGAGGTGACGGAGAACGGAAAGCCGCGGAGGTGGGCGGGAAATAGTGGCCACGCGATTGGCTGAAGAAGGATGACGGAACTTCGACTTCGAACAAGAAGCCACCTGATATTTCCCAGCCAGCCTCAACATTTCCTCCTCGACTGCAACACCTCTCTTCCCTCACACACTCATACACGCGACGTTTTAAAGGTGCGCTACTTGAGCTAAGCTTTGATCTGCCCCTCCTCCTCATTTCCCGTTCCTTTCTCTCTCTCCCCCCTCTTTCGACGACGCAGATGATTTCCGCTCTTCGTGCGCCTCTTCGCCGTACCGCCATCCAGGCTTCTCGCTCTCTTCGCGCATCCGCGCAACCAGTTGCCAGGCAGTATTCGACTGCTCCGGCTGCCAAGTCCAATGCTGGTCTGTGGATTGGTCTCGGAGCTGCCGTCGCTGCTGGTGGAGGCTACTATCTCTACGCCAAGGACTTGACCCCCGCAGAGGCTGCAAAAACAGCCGCCACTGCAGGCAAAGGCACCGCCGCCGCGGTTAAAGCCGGTGCCGGCTTCAAGCCCTCAAAGGAAGACTACCAAAAGGTTTACAACCGCATTGCTGAAATTATGGAAGTCGACGGCTACGACGGTAAGTTGGCCGCCGATATGGGCTTTTTGTTACGCGTACGTTTCGGCAGAACGTGGTTGCTGATAAGTGGCGGAACATCTTTTTAGACAACAGCTATGGTCCGGTCTTGGTCCGATTGGCCTGGCACAGCTCTGGTACCTACGATAAGGAGACCAATACCGGTGGAAGGTACGCGTTCCGCCGGATTTCGATGCACTCGGCACTCGTGTGCTGACGTTGTCGCTCTTCAGCAACTATGCTACCATGCGATTCGCTCCTGAATCCCTCCACGCTGCCAATAACGGTCTTAATGTCGCTCGTGCCGTCATGGAGAAGGTGAAGCAAGAGTTCCCATGGATCACTTATGGCGATCTTTGGACTCTCGCTGGTGTCGCCGCCATCCAGGAAATGGGTGGCCCCAAGGTCCCATGGAGGCCCGGCCGTATTGACGGCTTCGAGAAGGTAAGGCATATCTTTCATGATTTCTGAATTTGGATCCTGAAAGTAGTCATCTTGTAGGACGTGACTCCCGATGGCCGTTTGCCCGATGCCACTCAAGCTCAGGATCACTTGAGACACGTGCGTGCGATCGATGTCTCGGATGGTTTTTACATACTAAATCTCCCCTATTACCTGACAGATCTTCTACCGCATGGGTTTCAATGACCAGGAGATCGTTGCCCTTTCCGGTGCTCACGCTCTGGGACGCTGCCACCCCGATCGCAGCGGCTTCGAGGGTCCCTGGACTTTCTCACCCACCTCCGTGACCAACGAGTACTTCAAGCTTCTCCTCGACGAGAAGTGGGTCTGGCGCAAGTGGAACGGTCCTAAGCAATATCAGGACAAGAAGACTGGTACCCTCATGATGCTTCCGTAAGTTGCCAAATGAGCACGTCTGGCTCCTGAATCGCTGGACTGACACGCTTTCCGAACTCGTAGGACCGACTTCGCTCTCGTCCAGGACAAGAAGTTTAAGGAGTGGGTCGTCAAGTACGCTAAGGACGAGGAGCTCTTCTTCAACGAGTGAGTATCAGCCTGTGATTCTGCATCCCTTCAATCGCTAACCAACGATCTTTCAGCTTCTCCAAGGTCATCGCTAAGCTCTTCGAACTCGGTGTTCCCGAGAAGCAGTGGGCTACTCAGCCTTGGATCATGGATTCCGCTTAAAGGCATCTGGGGTAGTGGAGGGCGTCACCGAACTTTCTCTATGTGTGCTTTTATGTCGTCGATAAACCCATCCCTTTTTTTTGTCCTCATCCAATGGCATTTTTTTTATTCAAACCCGCCGTCAAATGTGTGCTTGAATCACCGAAACTTATTTACTCGGAGTTGAGGACGAGACTTGATTGCACCGGAACGCGGATATCGGAGGAGGCGGAGTGGAATCGAGTTGGAATCTTGACCAGGGGATGCGCGACGCGCGACAACACGCGTTTTCTCTTTCCCCCTACCACTATCACACCCTTGCGACGCGTCTTTCATGGTGAGTCCTCGTCCGCCAGCAACGCAAAACCTGCTACTTAATTACTTCTGTCACGATAGTCTTCCGCTCCTAACACGCCAGTGCGCAACCGCCCGAACAAGCGTCCTCGGTCGCCCTCACGCGCTGCCGACAGCTCGCCCTCGCCCAGCGGCGCTGGGCCCTCCAACAGACGACCTTCTTCGTCTCAAGGCTCGGATCTCCCACCTTCGTCCCCGCCTCTGCCGTTCTCCGACACCGATGACAGCTTGGACGAGCGGATGAGCGAGGATGAGGTCCGTGACCTGGCAGAGGACGACGAGGACGCCGAGGGCGAGGATCTCTTCGGTGACGATTTGATGGAGTGCGTTTGGCTGTTTTTTTCCTTTCTACCTTGGGCCGTCGCGCTTAAGCGGGGATGCTGACGCGTTTTTTCTTTAATAATGATAAGTGACTACGTTCAAGACGATCGCCTCGACCAGTACTCCGAGACCGGATTGGACGACGAGACCGACCAACCGACGTTGGACGCTGCTGCGCGTCGGAGAGCCGACGCGGCCATAGCTCGGCGAGAGCGCGCGGAGAGAGGAGGACGCCGTGGAGGACGAGCCGCCGTTCGAACGCGGGCCGTCGGGCTCTTCGAGAGCGACGATCTCGAAGACGACGACGTCGGAGATCTGCGGGCGAGCTTCCAGCGACGGAC
>WSTX01005377.1:0-22938 GCA_019633405.1 Tulasnella sp. 408 | reverse complement strand
TTGAGCTTCGCTGAATCTGTCATCCCTTCGTTCACGGTGATGTAGCGTGCAAGGCTGCCGTGCTGACACCACGGTGAAACAAGGTAGTGCTCTCCGTCGACCACCTTATAACCAATGAAAGGCAGGATGTTCGGATGGTTGGCTGACATCCAAATGAATGCCTCCCTTCGGACCCTCTGAGACGTGGACGATGAGCGAATCTCAAAACCCCACTTGCGCCTTGATCACACGTACCTTGTTCACTGCCTCGATATTTCCTTGAATGCCCCTAATACACTTGATGGCGACCACAATGTTGGAACCGTCAGGCTGCTCTAACTCTCCTTCGTAAATGTCAGCATAAGCTCCACCATCTGTTCTGTTCGCGCTCTTCTTCTTAACAGGACCGACAAGTTCTCGGATCTTGGTCAGGGCGCCAGCAAGCTCAGAGGGTAGTTCGCGTTCCCGAACATGAACACCGGGCTGAACCAGCGAGTCTTCGCTCTCGTTTGGGGCCAGTGTCTCCCCGGAGTCAATAGAAGTTGTGGAACAGAAGTTTATGTTAGCAGTTGTCCGTTCAGAACTTGAGAAGGTTGAAAATGTCACCTGGTTCCCCTCAGAGGTGCCCCCTTCCTCAGGTGTAGCTACGCCTTGTGCTGCAGTGTCATCCACTCTGACTGTTGGTAGGTTACCGGTGTTTGATGGCGGTTCAGCCTCGCTGGCTGGCGGACTCTGCGTCGTATTGACAGCTGTAGAATCCACCGAAGAGATGGCCTGTTGGAAGAGCCGGTCAGAGGGTGTTGGAGAGCCGGCGGGAGCGAAAGAACCTGAGTAGATTTGTCCCCCTGACCGAGTTCCGCTTGGGAGGTCTCCATGTTTTGTCCTGACGTTGTCGTCCAGGTTGGCTGCCAGGCGATTTCTGCTGTTTGACCTAAGCTCGGATGCCAATAGGTTGGACTCCTCACGTCTGTTCGAAGTGATGAGTCTGTCGGGAGGTGGTTGTAACAACGCCTTTATATAAGTAAGTCATCACACCGCAGTACAACCCTTCCATTTACGGAACAACTCGGTTTCCCAGACCTTCCTTTGTTTTTTGACTCATACGGAGCGCTTGCAAGCTTAACCGCTATTCGGTATCGAACGTTCGCATATACTATTTACTATTTATTGCCTTTGCGATGCCGCGCTTCCATCCAGGTGTGAGCCCCTTTCCTTGCACTTGCGTTCCCCTTGCGGTGACTTTCTCAAAAGTGAGGTATTATGAGGCGCTCTTGTCTGACCCTGACCTTTCTTCCCGAAATTAGAAGGAAAAAAACTCATGGCACAGCCTAGCATGTGGTTTACGTATGCTGTGGACAGCGACGGGATGGGTGGCGTGCATGTGCACATTCCGGGACCCCTCGCCATGACCCGTTTCAGGGTCCTCCGCCAGGAGACCAACTCAACTCACCCCCCGCAATGATTGGGGGCTGTAATAGGCTATTTACTCATGAATCCACCGGATTGATTTCCCTTTACTACTGACCCTTCACTGCTTGCAAAGCGCAGCAACTGTCGCTATGGAGGCAGGGTGACAAGTAGGACATGTCCAACATAAAGATGTGGCTGTTGGAGTATGCTTCCAGTTACCATCGGAAAAAAAAGCTTATTTTCCAGTTCACTCTATCACTTCAATTCCTTCATAACGACCGCTCTGCTCCGCGAGCACGGCGCCACCGGTTCCTTCGGACCTTTGCCCCAAACCGCACGAGCCACTAGGAATAAAGGGCCACCTTCGTTGATTCTAAGAAAGTAATAAAAATCATGCATTAAGTATTTCTACATGTACCGAATTCAATATTGATTGGGCTATTATGACGAGTTCTCTCGGGCTAACCGCCTCTCCCTCTCGCTCTCGAGCTAGAAGAACCAAGGGGGAAAGGTGAAACGTCAACACCGCTTCAGCGCACATTGCGTCGAGAAAGAAGCGAGTCTCACCCTCTGTAGAACGCCTTCCATATTCGGCCGCTTTTCGGGTTCGGAGCTCCAGCACTCCCTGAGAAGGCCCCAGAGTGGGTCGGATGCCGGCAAGCGAGGATGATCCTTCGGCTGAGGAATTTCGTCCATGCACACGGCGGCAATTCTCACAGCCTCATTCTTTTTCCTCCAGAACGGATTGTTCCCGCTCATAGCCTGCCAAGACAGCATTGGCGGATCAGGTGTTGAGAACGTGAAAACGGAACTTACAGCGAGAATCAGCCCTCCAAATGCATACACATCTCCTGCAGCCGTTGGGTGGGTAAGAATGAGGACTTCCTTCGCCTGAAATCCTGCAGTTCCTCCAACCCTATTGCCTGTGGTGGTTAGGCCGCTTGTTTTCCCGGTGCCCACGAAGATTCGGGAAACCCCAAAATCGCACAATGCCGCTTCTAGGTTGTCCTGTACGAGGACGTTATCAGGTTTGATGTCGCCGTGGACGATGACAGGAGTGAGGGAATGGAGATGAGCGAGCCCGCGTGCTGCGCCGCAGAGCTGTTGGAGCGAAGTTCAGGGGTGAGGCGAAGCATCAGTAAGCCAAGATGAAATCAATCGAAGGTTAGGGTGCTTGCCAGTCTGAGCTTCTCTGATGCCTTGAGCCCCGGGTTGTTTGCAATGTAGCGTGTTAAGCTGCGGTGCCGACAAAACGGTGAAACGAGCCAGGGCTTTCCGTCTACCATTTGATAACCGATGAACTCCAAGATGTTCGGATGGCTGGCTGACATCCATATGTAGGCCTCCCTTCTCACCCTCTAGGACAAAGCCTCTCATCAGTTCGAAGGGGCTCCAGTTGTTTCATGGCCGTACGCACCGTGTTGAATCTCTCATCGGTGGCCCCGTCAATCCGTCTGATGCATTTAATGGCGACATCTATTTTGGATCCATCTGATCTCTCCAGCGTTCCTTGGAAAACGTCGGCGTAAGTCCCGTCATCTATTTTCGCCTCTTTCTTCTTGACGGAGCCGGCGAGTTCTTGGATCTTTGTGAGAGCGCCAGAAAGCTCGGTGGGTATTTGACTGTCCGCAACCTGACGTCCGGGCTGAATCACTGAATTAACGTCGTTGTCGGGTGTGGTTAATGAATCAACTGTCCTTGGGGCGTCTGTTGAGGTTGGCTAACGAAATGTGTGAGTTACCACTCGTCCTCCAAGGCGCTTGAGAGCAATAGTACCTGAGTGGATTGCGTGCCCTGAGAGGTCCCCTGGTCAGATGAGACAGCGTCCTGTGCTTCACTGTGGTCCAGCTTGAATGTAGGCAGTGGTTGGGTATTTGACAGGGGTTCTTTCGCGCCGGCCGGTGGAGCCAGTGGTGGATCAACAGCCCCGGAGTCTGTCGGATTGACGAGCTATGGCGGGACGTGCGTCAGCCCTTGTTTGAGAAGAAACCGAGGAGCTAGTGGACCTGATTAGATTTGTCTCCGTGAGCGGGCTCTAGTTGAGAGATCTCCATGGCTTGTGCAGATGCGTCGTCCGTGTCGGCTGTTGACAGGTTTCTGCTGTTTGACATGCCTTGGGAGGGATCGCGAAGAGTTGGGATCGCTCGTGGTGTCCCCAGTGGTGGGGTTGTTGGTGGAAGGTGGTTATTGTTGCAGCGCAACCCAAGTCATCGTGGTCTAGACACGGCCATTCCCGTTCAGGAATGAGGTTCCCAGACTTGTCCCTTTTTGTTCGCGAGGAACAACGATCCTTCGACCCGTTTGCAAACCTCATCCATCTGGTCGCTAAATAACGCAATCCTGTCATCCAAATACCTCAGCATTGTGTAATATGCACGTGAAAAGGATGAATGGATCGACATACTGTATTCCGCGAGGTTGGGAGGGAACCGCCACTATTACAAATATTGATCGACGCCCCTGACACGACATCAGCGAAGCGTCCTCCACTGAACTTCCCTTTCGGAGTCTCACGAAAACTTTCTTTTTGTCAAACATCATCGACGCTCCTACCACGAGCTCTGTAGTAAGCGAGCTTCAAAATCAGAGAGAAGGGGCTATTGGCCAGGTTTGACTTGTTACGAAACGGGGGGAACTAGAAAGTCGGACCGACCCCATTGAATTCGCACATGCAATCCATGAGACTCTGCCAGCTGGATGACAGGTACCTAGATCCATCTTCCTTCCCGACCTGATTATTCAGGCCACTCCGTTTTGTAATTCATAAACATATATTTCAATTGTAACTGCACCAGGTGCGGTAAAGACGCACTTTCCACTGAGTCCGTTCGTGGTATGCAGTCCCTCGCTTCTCGTCCATTCTCGCCATCAGATACATATAGAACTAGTCAATTAGGAGCTGACGAAATCCTACTCGGACAAATCGCATACTGTGTATCCTTGGAGGTCCTGCCTCGATCTTGACATTCAACCTGAATTCTTCGCCATCAACCGACAAAAGATTGTCTCCTATCCATAATCCATTCACAGCTTAACGTGTAACGCGAAGGTGCCAACTTTTTTCTCGTCAACGGTCCAAATCCTCGGCAAACAACTAGCCCCAGAGTATCGTCGCGGAAGGGTTCTCGAGCAGCCTCATTAGACCGTCATTTGAGCTCCGAGCTATCGGAATGCAAAGGATCAAAATCATTCTCCAGTCATGCCCAAGGCGCTGTACGCACCTTCGTCAAAACCTCTGGCATGGAAGGTCTGGAAGACGCCTCGCCCCTCCAGCATTCCCGAAGTAACCCCCAGAGAGTGTCCGACTCGGGCAGTTCAGGATGCCTTTTAGGATCCGGAGTCTGATCGAGAGCGATAGCAAAAACCTTTGCGGTGTCTTTCTTCTCGTAAAATGGTGGATTCCCGCTCATCGTCTAGAGGTGGCGAATAAGGGGCATCATTTGAATCTCCCCGCCCCCGGGAGTGGATATGAAATGGAACTCACAGCTAGAATTAGTCCTCCAAACGCATAAACATCCGCCGCCGTCGTCGGTAGGCCCTCATTGAGGATCTCCTTTGACTGATATCCAGACGTTCCGGAGCAGCTATTCGCCGTGGTAAGACCGCTATGCTTTTCAACGTCCAGGATAACCTTCGAGATTCCAAAATCACATAGTGCGGCTTCGAGGTTATCTTGGATGATAACATTTTGCGGCTTGACGTCGCCATGGAAAATCGGAGGATCTCGGGAATGGAGATGGATCAGACCGCGAGCGGCACCGCAGAACTTCCCCATCAGGAAGGGGCATGAACGCTGAGCGATAGAATACTCTATGTACGATGACTCACAAGCTTAAGCTTCTCGTCGCGCGAAAGTTGTGGATTCGTGCGAACATATTTCGCTAGATCACCGTTGATACACCAGGGAGAAACAAGCATTGCTAACTTGTCCAAAATTCGGAACCCAAAGAATGGAAGGACGTTGGGATGAGCTGCCATTCTCCAAATGGCTGCCTCCCGTTGGATCCGCTATTTCAATGTATGGCGGTCAGACAGAAAACCTTGGGCACTGAATACATCAATTCACCGTCTCAAGAAATTCACTCTCGTGGTCCCGTATTATGAGGCACTTGATGACCACCGGTCTAGCCTCAGAATTCGAGGGATTCCATACGCCTCGAGACACCACTCCAAAGCCTCCTCGTGCTATAGGATCCCCGATCGTGGTGAGTGTCCCAGAAATGGGCTTTGGGATATTACGTGCAAGCACGTAATTTCGACCCTCAATCTCGCTCTCTAGCTGAGCGAAAATGCGCAGGCAGGAATTAGCGCCACCTACCTCGTACGAACGGGGTAAATAAGTACTGCTCACCTTTTGTAGGACAATCTCCGCAGTTGGCCGCTCTTCTGGTTTGGGGCTCCAACACTCCCTAAGGAGGCCCCACAAAGGGTCAGCATTAGAGAGGCCGTGGTGCAGGGCTGGTGCTGGGATTTGGTGACCGAGGACGGCGTCGGTTTTTGCATCATCACTTTTCTCCCAGAAAGGATCCTTCCCGCTCATCGCCTGAGATACATATTGGCAAGAAGTATCAGTGAATTTGGCCCTGAAACATGAGATACAGACGTACGGCAAGGATCAGTCCACCCAATGCATAAACATCCACGGCGATCGTCAAAGGGCCGCCTTGAATGACTTCCTTCGCCTGATATCCAAGAGTTGATGTACTCCTCCAGCATGGGTCTCCGATGGCCAAGGGGATTCTAGACACCCCAAAATCGCACAGTGCGGCTTCCAAGTTATCCTTTACAAGAACATTCTCCGGCTTGATGCTCCCATGAACAATGGCAGGCTCGAGAGAATGAAGATACTCGAGACCACGGACTGCATCACACAGCTGTTGAAGAAAGTTCAATGGAAGATCAACTAGCCAAATGAAAGATGGCATATTTCGCCGGACATACCAGCTTGAGCTTCTCTGTATCCATAATTTGCTGATTGTGGGCGAGGTAGTCCGACAAGCTGCCGTTGGAGCAAAAGGGTGAAACAAGCCACAGCGTTCCGTTCACCACTTGATACCCGACGAGATCTAATATATTCGGATGGTCAACTGACATCCATACAAACATCTCCCTTTTAATCCTCTGAGACCGGTGTCGTGAGCAACTCGAAAGAACCCCAATTGTACCGGAAGTATTACCTACCATTGTTAACCTCCTCTGGAGAAACCGATCAATGGGTCTAATACATTTTATGGCAACGTTCAATGCGGGTTTATGTGGCTCCTCGTAGACTCCTTGGAAAAGGTCAGCGTAAGTCCCCCCAACCCCGGTGTCGGGCGTGCTCTCGAAAGACTTGATAAGCAGTTGAGACTTTCTGAGGGTGCCAGAGAGCTCGGAGGGTATTTCACTATCTGGAACTTGCCGACCCTGTTGAACTAATGAGAGGTGGTGGGGTTGGACTTGACCCCCGCTGCGCTCGAGGATTAGTCGCTCCCCCGTTTCGTTCTCAAGCTGTATCGAAAGGGGAGGTTGAATCACGTGTAATATTTATCAGTAATTGACGTCTAACCTCTTCTAGAACAGTATTTATAGTCGGCCGCTCCCTGGGATCTTCGCTCCAGCACTTCCGGAGAAGATACCACAGAGGGTCGGCACTGGGTAGCCGGGGATGATCCTGCGGACTGGGAGTTTGGCCCATGCACACCGCGACGATTCTCGCAGCGTCGTTCCTTCGTTTCCAGAATGGATTTTTCCCGCTCATAGTCTGAGGTGCATCATGCAAATGAAGGTTAGATGAGTCCAACAGAGACGAAGTGGAAAGGGCATACTGCAAGGATTAGTCCTCCAAATGCGTACACATCTCCAGGGGTGCTGGCTGACGGAGCCGTTTCTTCAAGGAGCTCCTTCGGCTGATACCCCGCAGTCCCGCCGGTCCTATTGCCTGTAGTCGTTAGGCCGCTTGCTTTCCCGACACCTACAAAGAGTCGGGAAACTATGAAATCGCAGAGGGCGCCGTCTAAATTGTCCATCACGAGGACATTGTCAGGCTTGATGTCGCCATGAATAATGACGGGGTTGAAGGAATGGAGGTGCGCGAGGCCGCGTGCTGCATCGCAGAGCTAATAGGATGGGGTCGAATAGTGCGTTGAAGCGTTAGGCAAGGCGAAATGTAGATAAATCAGGGTGCTTGCCAGTTTGAGCTTTTCTGAATCCTTTATTCCTTCTCCGGTTTTTTGTTTTTTAGCGACGTAACGTGCGAGGCTGCCGTTTTTACACCACGGCGAAATAAGGCAGTGCAATCCATCTATCACCTTGTATCCGATAAATGGCAGGATGTTCGGGTGTTTGGCTGTCTTCCATATGAGCGCCTCTCTCCTGACTCTCTGAAACCCCCGCGATGAGTGGCATCCAAAAACACTACTCCCGCCATAACACACATACCGCGTTGAATCTCTTCTCTTCCGTCCCCTCAAAGCGCCTAATAGACTTGATAGCGACCTCGATTTGGGACCCGTCGGGCTGGTGTAACACTCCCTCGAAGACGTCGGCGTAGGTTCCCCCAACACTCTTGCCTTCAGGCTTTTTCGTCACAGAACCGTCCAGCTCTCGGATCCTTTTTAGAGCGCCAGAAAGTTCGGACATTAGGTCGCGTTCTGGAACATGGCGACCCGGTTGAACCAACGAGTTCTCTTCCATGGCGTTCGGGTCCAGTGAGCTCGTTTGGGACTGTCAAAGTGTATGTTAGCATCTGTCGATCATCACGCGAGAACAGTAGCACCTCGATCTCTTGAGAAGTCCCTTCCTCGGATAAAACCACACCCTGTGTTGTACTGCCGTCCACTGTAGCTGTTGGTGGATGGCCGGTGTTTGATGTTAGCTCAGCCACACTGACTGGCGGGGCTTGTGTTGGATCGACAGTTGTAGAGTCTCCGGAAGAAGTGGGCTGTTGGAGACTTCCTGCTAGACCTGCGCCGGGGGCCAATCCGCGTAGCAAAAAGACCCGATCGGATTGATTTCCGTGACCGGGTTCTGGTTGAGAGGTCTCTATATCTTGGCTTGATGTGTTGCCCTTATCGGCTGTTTGGAGATTTTTGTTGTTTCGGAAGGGTCTTAACGTCTGGGGAGTGTTGAGATCGCTCGCACCGCCTTACGCGGTGAGGTGGTTGGGACAAGGTGATGTTGCCGATATGAGATGCAAGTCATCGGCGCCTCGACGACCTAATGTTTGACATGCGATCAGGTCCGGAATCTCCGTCCCTTCATCTGCACGGCATACAGGCGCGTTTTGCGCCAGACCTCGTTTATCGAGAAAGTAGTAATCAGGTCGATCCAGAACAGTTGGGCGCTGTGAATTAGGTGTAAGAAAAAGGAGAGAAGGTCGTTGCCATTGACCAGCCTCTGAGGAGGGTTTGTCCGGTGGAGTGCGGAAGTGACAAATGCCCGACCACGTGACCGCTCAGAAGCTTACTCGAACATCTTCCAAACTCATGGAGACCGAGCTTCGAGAGAGAGGTCAGTAACGACTTTGGAGTCGGAAATGGCGCGGAGCTTTCAACTGCGTTCCGGTCTCTGCCGGCTGCTTCGACCCTTTGTCGGAATGTTTGGATGCTATTCAATTCACGCCCCGTTGCGTCGATATTCACTTCCCAGACAGGTGCCTGGTACCATAGCCCACTTCGGTGCCGTGATCATGAACAACATTCCGATCCCCTGGTTTCTCGTGCCTTCTCCGGAGCAGCTACGGTTATTGTTCCTTTTCGTTCGTGCGGAACGACGATCCTTTGACCCAAACTTCGTCCATCTGGTCGCTAAATATAGAGACACTGCCACCCACACGGCTTCCATGGTAAATAATACACGACCGACAAAAAGCAATGGATGAGGTGTGATCGTCGAAACCTGTCTTTCGCGGTAGGGAACCCCGTCCACAACAAATACTGACGCTCCAACACTACGCCAGCGGAAACCACCTTCTGCCAAGCTTACTATCCCATTTAAAATCCCGTCTCTCGGTCTCCCTTGTTATCAAATCTCCGCTCCCACCATCAAGCTGTGTGGTGAACGGTAGTGTTGTGCCAGAGCTGGCCTCAGGCTCGGGCCAGCTCAGGCCAGCCCAAGCTTAGGCCAGCCCAGGTGATGGGCCCGAGCCTGAGCTCAGAGTCTCGGCTTGCCCAAGCCCGCTTGCTGGGCTCGAGCGCATCAGCGCCTCAGGAACCGTCCCTTTTAGGATAGGTCTTTTAACGGAGATCAACGGCAAAGCGGTCCGAGAACCCTTTATCTCCCCTTTTGGTAATTACGCCGGGCTCGAGCCCAGCTTTGGCTCAGCTTGGGCCGAGCTCTGGCGACGGAGCTTGAGCCGGAGCCCAGAGCTAGGTCGGGCTCAAGCTTGCCCAAGCCCGGCCCGGCCAGCTTTGCCCAACACTAGTGAACGGCGTGCGTTGTTGGAGATAAGGCGATGTTCGAAGCCTGACTGTTTAGAAACGGACTTCGTTAAGAGTTCGACTTCACAAACATGGTTACTTACTGGTCGTTGCACCAGAAAGTTGGACAGGCGGCGGACCATCCATTCCGCACATGCAATAAATTTAAATGGACTCGCCTGCGAACCTCAAGTGGATCGTTTGCTTTTTAGAGGTTATCGACGGCATTCCGTTTGTAAATAATTACGCAGGTCTCGGGCGAGAACCCATAAACTGATTGCAATCGTACTTGCAGACGTCCCCTCCTGAGTAGGTCCGTCGTATGCAGCTCACATTTCTCGTACACTCTGGTCGTCACATAGCCCCTCTCGAATTCATGGAACAAGTAAGCTGGGGTACGACAACAAAATTCTACACTGCGACAGAAAACACTAGCTTCATTGCAAATCCCTATCTCAGTCTTACTACCTAGGCTGAGTCCTTTGCTATCACTCGCATCGGGCGGAAAAGGAGTTGTGCGTGATCCAGAAGTCGATCCCCGTCTGGTAACGCCAACGCGCCGATCAATTCCATTTATTCTCTCATTCTTCAAGTAGACGGTCGGACGGGAATCACATAGCCCCGGAAGCCGACGGCAGAGAATTCTCAGCCAATTTCATTGGGCTGTCCATCTCGGCTTCAAGCTATTAGCATGTAGGAGATTAAAATGAATCACGGCTTGTGAACGAATGATTTACGTACCCGCTTCAGTACCTCCGGCATAGAGGGTCGCACAGATGGCTCGGCATTCCAGCATTGTTGTAACAAACCCCAAATAAGGTCTTCTTGAGGAAGCTGAGGGTGGTCCATGGGATTAGGAGTCTGATCATGAGATATGGCATAAATCTTTGCCGTATCTCTCTTCATCTTCCAAAAGGGCGGCTTGCCGCTGATGGTCTAGGGATGACAGCAGGAAGGTCCACTGGGCACGTCAGAGAGAGTTGAGATCAAAACAAACTCACCGCTAGAGTCAGACCCCCGAACGCGTAGACATCTGCCGCTGTTGTCGGAGGACATTCGATGAGGATCTCCTTTGGCTGATAGCCTGCGGTTCCGCTGCATGCGTCCCACGTGGTAAAACCGCTATGCTCTCCTGCGTCTAGAATAAGTTTTGAGATTCCGAAATCACAAAGCGCGGCTTTTAAGTTATTTTGAACAATAACGTTCTGAGGTTTGATGTCCCCATGGAAAATTGGTGGATTAAGTGAATGGAGATACGCGAGGCCACGAGCGGCATCACAGACCTTTCCCAAGGAGAAAGGAGAAAGATGAGGATTTAACGGCCAAGCCTACCACGAGCTCGAGGATCACTCACAAGTTTGATTTTCTGGTTACGCGTGAGCTGAGGATTCCGACCAATATATGTCACTAGATCACCGTTTGGGCACCAGGGGGAAGCTAGCATTGCTATCTTGTCGAAAATTTGGTACCCAAGGAACGGCAGGACGTTGGGGTGAGTCGCCATTTTCCAGATGGTCGTCTCCCGGTTAATCCGCTATTTTAACGCATCTCGATTAGCCGAACAGCAGTAAGAGCCGAATAATCCAACTTCACCCTTTCGGCGAAGTCGGTCTGAGCTTCGTCACGTAACCTTAGGCACTTGATAACTACTTGCTTAACATGTGCGCTTGGTGCATCCCATATACCTTTATATACATCTCCGTGGGCTCCTCGCGCTATAGGTTCCCCTATCTTGGTGAGTGCACCAGATAGGGGCTGGGGAATTTCACTTGCAACCCTCCCACTACCTGTGTCACTAGGTGTTGGAACGACTACTACCGTCTTGAGAGACCAAAAAATCCAGGAAATGAGGAAGGGAGTTGGATCGGAGAAGGAGCGCACATACACCGCCAGGTCCCGCCCATCCTCTGGTAGTAGAAGTCATGAGGGGCGTAGGAATGACGTCGAACTCACTCTCACTCTCAAGCTAAGAAAAATTGAGAAGGGCAAAGGCCGCTTAAGTCAATGAGAAAGCGTTTTTGTTCAAACGAACCCGACCTACATTCGCTAGTATGTTTGAGACTCGCCGGAGACTATCCCGGGCGTACTTGGATGTCGTTGGGAGAGAGCGGGGGTCGCCCTTCACTTCAGTCGAATTGGAAGGTACTCGGAGCTCGCTGGTTGGGCTGCGTGACAGTATCGAAGGGCTTGAAACTCTTGGGGGATCCTTCTGAGCACTTAGAAAAGGTCGAGAACCTTCCAAACCCCCGATTTTCTGACCGTACTCGAGGACCAATCGCCTTTTCCTCTCGCTCTCAAGCTGCGTGAGAAGAGACTGTTAAAACAATCATGAGTATCGTCAATCAGGGGAGCCAAACCTTCTGTCGAACAGTTTCCATGATCGGTCGGGCTGCGGGATCGACGCTCCAGCACTCTTTGAGGAGAACCCACAAGGACTCGTCCGCAGGTAGGAGAGGATGATCCTTTGGGCAAGGCGTCTGCTCCATGCACACTGCAACGGTTTTCGCGGCAGCGTTCCTTTTCTGCCAGAATGGATTTTTTCCGCTCATAACCTGAAATACGTCGTGGCGGGAAACCATTGGCGAACCAAACTCCGAACCGTAGAGATAGACTTACAGCAAGGATCAGTCCTCCGAATGCGTACACATCTCCAGGAGCGCTAGCTGAGGGGGCGTTATCTTGAAGAAGCTCCTTCGCCCGATATCCCGCAGTCCCCCCGGTCTTATCGCCCGTTAACGTGGTTGTCAAGTCGTTCACTCCCCCGATATCCACAAAGCTTCGGGAAGCCCCGAAAGCGCACAGTGCGGCCTGTAAATTATTATTGATGAGGAAATTTTCAGGCTTGATATTACCGTGAGGTATGATGGGGTTGAGGGAATGGAGGTGTGCGAGACCACTTGCTGCGTCACAGAGCTGTGGGAGCAGGTGTGTCGAGCCGTCAGTAAGCCAAGCTAGAATAAAGTAAACTCAGGTTGCTTGCCAGTTTGAGCTTTTCTGAATCCCTCATTCCTTGGTTCTCGGCAGTGTAGAGTGCGAGGTTACCGTGTTGACACCACGGCGAAACGAGGTAAAACGTTCGATCAACGACCTTGTAGCCGATAAACTCCAGGATGTTCGGGTGTTTCGCTATGAACGCCTTCCTTCTGAGCATCTGAGGCAAGTGATGAGCGGCTTTCAACGACCTCATCCGCACCCGAACCACACCTACCCTGCTGAATCTCTTCTCGTTGACCCCTTCAACACGCCCAAGAGATTTGATAGCGACATCGATTTTGGATCCATCAGACTGTGCTAACACTGCTTTGACGACCTGAGCGTAGTTTTCGCCATCTGTTTCATATACCGTCTTTTCGGTAAAGGAGCCCTTGGGCTCTCCGATCTTCATGAGGACGCCAGAGAGCTTGGATGGTAGTTCGCATTCCGGAACATGTCCTCCAGGTTGGACGGACGAGTCAGGTTCATTGTCGAGAGGGTCCAATAAAGTAACTGCCATCCCAGAGTCAGGAGGATTTGTGATCTAGCAGAGTAAGTATGAGCTCCGTCCATCGAAACTGAGAGCTATAGGAGGTACCTGGGTACGTACGTATACCCGAATTTGACCCGAACCTCGGTTATCGGATAGGCGTAGGAATACCCTTATTCGGAACACCTTTGTGCTTGTGAACAGGCTCGAGGGAATGAGAAAGGTCGTCACCGTCGGGCTGCGTGTGTAGGTTCGTCCAATGAAGTGGTGATGCCCGATCACATGGTCTCCAGCCCCGAAGCTGTCACACACTGAGGAAGTGTCGCCCGTAGGTCGGTGTTGTGTAAGTTGCCGGTCTTAGCCGATGCTTGGTACTATTTGTCTCTTGGGTGATCATGAACAACATTCCGCCCGGTTCTCGAGCCTCTACCGGGGCAGCTGCAGCTATTTCAGATCAAGCTAAACCTCCCGAGAAGAACACTTTCCGCATATCTTCGGAGCTTCTAACCTTGCCCTTCATTGCGGCTAACTCGTAGGTACCCTAACTTGGTTGCTCCGCTCATCGTTCTCTGGTGGCGTCGGCTATTACAGCTATATACAAAGGCACGGTGCTTGCAACTCTTCTGATCAAGTCAACTAGAGTGTAATGATATTTACATCCTCACTTGGAAAGACTCAGGTACGCTGAACCCTTTGTTTGTGGCTCCTCCTAACAGCGGCTTTAGTAGCCAGGTTAACACCGAATCCCTTGCCGGCGACGAACTCAACTCCACTTACAAGTTCAGCTTACGATTACGTTCAGGCCTACTAGAAGGATTATTTTCACCTTGCCTATTTACCTCTCTTGCTTCTAGAATGGCGAATAACCCTCTCCCTGAAGCAGGGGCCGAAGTTCCCCAAGAAACCCGCCACCCGGAGGTCCCTCCTTCGGGATCTAGTTCAGAGTCCTCCAACCTCGCCTCTACGGCCCGGATACACCTTCCAATGGATTCAAACGATCTGATCACCGTTCAGGTGAGTCATCAGCAGTCTAGGATCTCCCTGAATCCGAGTTCACCGCCATCTCACATATTCTGAAGGTTGATCAAGTGCTTTTCCGCGTCAGCGCAGACATCCTGCGATTGTGCCGCTCCATAAATGAGCCGACAGCAAGCTCGTTGATCATATCCGGACTTACCGCTGCTCAGCTCCGTAGCTTCCTCACGGTGGCGACTGCCAAGTAAGGAATCTAAGGATACGAGCGGCTTTCCCCTACTCATGCAATCTAAAAAGGACGATTCAAAGCCAGTTTTCGCCTTCTATCGAAGATTGGATATCGGCTCTTCATGCCGCTACGCAACTAGGATGTAGTGACATTGGGAGATACGCTATCAACTCAATAAACCGATACGTGGCCGCCTTCCAACCCGTCCATCTTATCCAACTTGGTCTGAGGTACCAAGTCAGCAGCTGGGCCAGACTTGGATTCACTCGCTTGATCGAACGTGACGAGCATCTTTCGTCTGAAGAAGGAACTAATTTAGGCATGGACCTAGTTTTGGCCATTTACCGTAGTCGAGAGACTCTTGCAAGAGTCCGGAATGTGAGTTTCAACGAGCTACAGCTTTGACTGCATTTTCCCTAGATTAACTTTTTTTTTTGAAGGTTGGAGAACACACGACATCAATGACGGAACTGATTAATAATGAGCCTAGTTTGAAAACCCCCACGTTCGCAAAACTGGTGCCGATCAAATTTCAGGCATCTGCGGATAGCTTAACGACTACCGAAGACTCATTACACTATCAAACCAGTCTTGTCGACCTTCTTGTATGTTTAAACACCCTCTACAATCGCGCTTGTGAATTCTAATTCGGATCGATATCTAGGTCGACGATACCGTATGGAGAGTGACCATGGCAACCCTCGGCTCAACATCGTACTTCCTGAAACGCGCGGATCGGTCCAAAATCCCTATCGATGGAGAGTTCCCTGTCATAGATCTAAGTGGCGAAGTCGATAGAGCAGAGCTAGAGTCCTACCTGTGGCTGGTGAATGCGCGGTAAGTCCCGGTGGAGCATTTAATAAGATATCGTCTTAATTTTCACTGAAGACACTTTGAGAACTCTTCTGGGGAGTCCTTGGAACTAGAGTTTTAACAATGGGTCAGCGCTTTGCGGTTGGCTACTATCTTCGGCCACCATGAGGCTCGCCGCTTCGCCATAAGCTTCCTGGACCGTCGTCTCAGGGACCAAGATCCATTCGACGTGATAGACGCAGCCAAGACATGCAACGTTGATCAGTGGCTCGAGCCGCAGTATGCCAGAATTGCTGAGCGCAGGAAGTTCCCTTCAGAAGAAGAGGGCCGACGACTAGGCGTCAGCTCTGTCTTAGCTGTCTGTAAGTTGAGAGAGGAGGCTGCATATCAGTCGAGAGCGGGGGCTGGATCTATGAAAGGTATAGCCACAGTATTGAAAGCCAGGTCGGGCAGGCCTTAACCTAGGCATGTAGGGTGCTGCGAATGTAAATACTATGCGCAACCCAAAACCTCATGTTTCTCTATGAATATTCTTCCCTTCTGTCACCGAGCCCTAGTTAGATAAGGAGCAAGAGCTCAATTAAATACTACCACAGATTAACGATTTAAGATTTATCGGTGTGTGTCTAATAATGGATCAGCACCACTAGGAGGTATTCACGTGGCGGACGGGATCGTCGCGAACGATCTAGAGCGCACTTGGCAGTTGACAAATGGGCTAAAATAGAGTCCCTTCTGCTACAATAATTGCGTCTCTCTCTCGCTCTCGAGCTGTGTTAAAAAAGGAGGTTGAAGTGGGAGCAATAATTTAAGTAAATCAAGTCTAACCTTCTGCAAAACAATATTCATGGTCGGCCGCTCTTCCGGCTCTTCGCTCCAGCACTCCCTGAGAGGACCCCACAGAGGGTCAGAGCCAGGCAGGCGAGGGTGATCCTTGGGTTGAGGGATGTGACCCATGCACACGGCGACGGTTCTCGCGACCTCATTCCTTCTATTATAGAGTGGCTGCCTCTCGCTCATAGTCTGAAATGCAATGAAAAAAAAAGTTGGATGATTCAAACACAATCCAATGGAAACGGCATACAGCAAGAATCAGCCCTCCGAACGCGAATACATCTGCGGCGGTGGTTGGCGGAGTGCCTTCAAGGACTTCCCTCGCCTGATATCCTGCCGTGTTTCTGGCCCTGTTGCCTGCGGCGCTCCTTGAGTTGAATGTTTTCCCGATATCCATGAAGATTTGGTGAACGCCAAAATCGCATAATGCAGCCTCTAGGTTGTCCTGTACGATGACATTGCTAGGTGTGATACTGCCATGAACTATAAGCGGAGTACGCGAGTGGAGGTGCGCCAGACCACGGGCGGCACCGCAGAGCTATGATATTTAAGTCAAAGGATGGACCCTCTGATCAGTTATTCTAATACCGCACATATGAATTGAGACCGGATTACTCGCCAGTTGCAATCTCTGCAAGTCGGTCAGCCCTGAGTTATCAGCGATATAACTCCCGAGATTACCGTATTGGCACCAAGGAGTCACAAGCCATGGGGTGCCTCGAACTATTCGGTATCCAATGAAAGGCAGTATATTGGGATGGTTAATGGATTTCCAGACAGTCGCTTCCCTCTTCATTCTCTAAACATGTATGATAAGCAACTCATCGGCATTCCAATTGTGACTTTATGATGCCTACTCTGTTGAACCTCTCCTTGTCAACCACGTAATCTTCCTCGGTATTCTTGAAGCGCTTTATAAAGACATCCGTCACAGATGTGTCTGGCTGCTCCCATACTCCTCTCGCACATGCAACGATCGCATATTGTCCACTATTTGATTCGTCTCTGCCCCTAATGAGGGTGCCAAGAAGCTCGGGCAGCAGTTGATTGTCAAAGACCAGACGACCGGGCTGGACTAGTGAGTTGAAATTTGGATCGGTGATGATGTCCTGTGCAACGCTCTCATCCATGGTACTTCTGCGAAGCTGGTTGACACTGATGTAGATGAGCTGAGGAGCTTCGTACGTATGCTATTTGGAAGAGTGATATAAGTGGTTCTCCGAGTGAGATAGTATGGTTAATAAACTCATCTGGAGGAGTCACCGAACCCAAGGATTTCAAGCGCAAGCCCGTTCATTCGTCGTGCGCAATTGCTCCATATCTTGAGGCAAATAAAAGCCTCACTGGCCAACGCTCAAGGCAGTGGCAATATTTCTTCGATTGTTCAGGGCTTATGCAAGATAATAACTAAAATCTATTCTGTGGTTTGGAAGCGCGGCTTGAGAGACTTTTACCAGCTTTCCGAGGACATTTGGCGGTGGCAGTGCAAAACTTGCGACGGCAGCCAGTAAACTCCTTAAGATCATTCCCCCCATGTTATTACCTCATGAATCAATCAAGTATACAGCGGTATCGCCAAGAGTGCACTTGTCACCCCTCACCGCTGCCAAATTGCTCAATGCGAAGCAGTGCGGGGCGACACCCCAACAACATCTTCTTCATCTATCTACCGTTTCATATTTTCATCACTCTATATCTTCGAGATATGATTTTATGGCATTGTTAGAAGGTCACCAAGTGACTCCCTTCTAGGGGCGTAAGTTAAATGACACAAAATCGCCAACTCATTTGACCGCCCCAACGCTACATTAAGAGGATTTTAACACTATCAAGTACCGAGATAGGTGATGTGGTATCAGTTTCTTGGGGAAATGGGAAGGCGTTGGGACAGCCATCTCGTCCAGACGCTCTCCCTCGCGTGGAAACCGGCTCACGAAAAGCCTTCCTCCACGCCAGCGAGGCAGGTTAGATGAGCCACTCGTTCTTTCATTGTACGCTCCAGCTGATTCAACAGAAGAAAGGTGGAACGTCGGGACAGCGTCAGGACTCCATCATAGTTATGACGAACTTGACCTTACCTTCTGAAGGACGGTGTCGCTGGTGGGCCGGTTTTGCGGGTCTCCGCTCCAACACTCCCCGAGGAGAGTCCATAAAGGATCACCCTCAGGCAAACAAGGGTGATCGTGTGGATTAGGAGTTTGATCAAAAGCTATAGCCATCACTTTTGCGATGTCCCTCTTCCCCCAGAATGGAGGTTTCCCGCTGATGGCCTGATAGATGATGTGGAAGCAATACATTGGTTAGGCGCATGGTGACAGAGCAGAGGCAGACGAACGAGTAGAGTTAGTCCTCCAAGCGCGTAGACGTCACCAGCAGCAGTCTGACGGTCACCGCCCGTATGAACCTCCTTTGCTTGGTATGGTGTACGTAGGGGTTGCCACGGGTCGAAAGTCACACAATTATTCACTCCCCCGAGACTAAGGACTCCAGAAGTTCCGAAGTCGCATAGAGCAGCTTCTAGGTTGTCCTGGATGAGAACATTCTCAGGCTTGAGGTCGGTATGAACAATAGGCGGAGTGCGCGAATGCAGATGCGCAAGACCCCTGGCCACGTCGCAGGCCTATTGGAGGAGAAGTGGAATTATTGGACGTATAAGTGAGTGGCTCATTATCGTGCCGATGGAGAAGAGCTTCTGACCAATTTTAATTTTTGCACATGGGTAAGCCCTGGGTTATCGCTGATGTAGCGTTGCAGGTTACCATGCTGGCACCACGGGGACACCAGCCAGGTATTGCCTTTTATCAGTTTGGACCCAATAAATGGCAAGATGTTTGGATGGTTGATAGCCTTCCAGATAACCGCTTCCTTTTTGATCCTCTGGAAACCAGTTCAATGAGCACTTCCAAAAACGTCCGGTCGTAGCGTGATCACACCTACCGCGTTGAGTTTGTTTTCGTCGACGGTATACCAGACGAGAACACGCTTCATAAACACGGTTCGCGTTGAGACGTCCGGCCGTTCCCATACTCCGATAAAGCACTTCACGAATTGACCGCTATATACCGTAGGTTGGATCGGCGTGAGTGAACCCGTGAGGTCCGGCAGCAATTCCTCGTCGGAGACAAGACGACCAGGCTGGACTCGTGAGCGACTCATTGTATCAGCACGTCTCTCTTTATCGGGAGCTGGGTGATCTTGACGTCGTTTTAGTAAGAGGGATACGGTGGTTGAAGGTGGATAGAAAAAGAGTCATCGAACTCGAACATAACACACCTGTCCGTCTCCGCAGGCTCCGTGCCGAGGCCTTTCGGCCACCCGCGTTTGTGCGTGTAATATGGAACCTTCAATTGGAATGCGAACGAGTCCTCGTGTAAACGAACTTCAGGAGGTGCGTGGAAAAGCACGCGGGTCTACACGGCCAGCCGAGAAAAACGGGTCGAGCCATCCGTGGAGGCCACTTGAACAAACATTGAGCGACGACCACATGGCACCCAGCCACTCCCTTGCTAGAGGACTTCCCCACAGCCTTGTATCTCAATAGAGTCATACTCAAGACATGCCTGAAGACTTGTTAGGACCTTGGAACGGGGTACAGAGAAACCACATGCTTGACAAACGGAACGATAAGCCACATTCATTGAAATACTCAGATTAGTTACATAACCGCAGACTATCAGACGCTTAGTGGAGGCCATCCTTATAAACAATGGCCCAAGCAGGAGTAGCACTCCAGAGCTTCCAGTAGTTCACGATCTTCTCGGGGACCTCCGCTCCACCGAGCTCATTCTTCAAGCTCAACACGCCGTCCTCCTTGGGCGTCGCTCCAGTCAAGAGCGCGATACGCGCCAACCAAGCTGCAAGGTGGAAGTCGTCTTCACCTGGGTTCTCTCCGCCAATGTATCCAGACTCGGGGAGGACAGCGGGGATGTCGTTGAGGATGAAGGCGCGGATGGCTTCCCAGGCGGCCTTGGACTTGGCGAACCAATTTTGTTTGACGTCTTCGGGAACGCCAGCCGAGTAGACCAAGTCGAGGAATCCGTTGGCAGCGATCTTTGCGTCGTAGAAAGACTTGAGGTCGGGTGCGGTTGGTGCGTATTTGAGGAGAGCGGCTTGGCCTGAGGAGTAGAAGCAAGGCGATCAATACTTGAACAGGCCGAGACACGAACGAAACACTTCGGTAACTCACGGCTACGGATGAAGAGACCAGGAATACCGCCGTTCTTGGCTGCCAGCTCTTGGTCATTACGAGCAGAGAGTAAGGCGAAGTTGGGGTCGACGGCGTCTTCGTGGATCTTAGCGACGAAGTTGGTGCCGGAGGACTTGCCCGCGGGTTTTGGTGCGTTGGCGATCATGTATTTAATGACGGACTGTAACGCCAGTCAATATTTGGTTCAGAGTTGACCAAGAGATATGGAACCTTGCACGCTGCTTACAGTAGTGTCGGTGAGGTTGTCTTCGCCGGGGATGAGGAGTGTAGGGAGGGTCGCGGCGGGATTCTAACAGACGACGATTTGATGAGTTCGGAACACAAGTGTTTGAGAGAGGGAGCGCACCTTCCGAACGAAGTCGGGAGCGAAATTGGCACCTTCGACGAGGTTGACTTGCTCGACGTTGACTTGGTCATCGTAACCAAGAGCAGTGACAGCGAGCCAGGGGGCAGATGGCCAGATGGCACCGCCGAAGACGTAGAGAGTCTTTTTGTCAGAGCTAACCATTGTAAAAAGTGTTTTTGAAGGGGTTGGGTGTTGTGTGGAGATGAGCTTTGGAGTGAGCTTAAGTACACGAGGATGTGAATGGAAGTACTTGATGAGCTCGGACCCCCCGCCCTCCGAGGCCATTAAATACTGTGAATGAGAGAGGACGGCATCTGCCGTCAAAGACTTGCTTAGAATTGCGTCTTCTGCTGTCGGATGGATTGTACCCGGGTCGCTGGTTGTGTGTGTGTGTGTGTTATCAAGCGAGAATCGGGTCGGTGAATACCGTTCCCGAGAATGATCAGTCAATCGCCGTGGAGTTTCCCATCTGCCGCATAGACCCACGCCGAAATGGCCTCATCACCGAATTCAATTGTCTAATCCCGTACCTTCAAAGTCACGAACCGAATAGAACGCCAAGGTGGGAAGAGACGTCGTTCCACGCAAGGAAAGGAAAGTCGGTCGATTACGTCATCATGACCGAGTGTGCCGGGTTCGCCCGAAATAGAAAAGAAGCAACCGGGCGGTTCAACACCGTCTCAAGCTGTCCCCATTGCAAAGCGACATGCCCGTTCACTCCAACTGCGATGGAGGTTGACCGTGGATGACAAGAGACACGGTGTTTCGTCTGTATGGTGAGACCGCACCGGCGCTTCTCGGCATAGAAGCAGAGGACCCGATTTGTGAGGCAGCACGCAACTCAGAGCCGAAAAGATCGAATCTCAATAAGTTTGACAGCACTGAGATCAAATGCCAATATCGGATGATGGATTTCAATTACGAACAGGGGGCTTAGAATACGCCTTGTCTGTTACCGACGACAGAAACTCCCCGCGGAAACGTCAACCGGCATATTGCTATGGGAAGCGAGGGAACTCGGGAACCTGGGGCGTGGTAGAAGACAAAAGTCCTTCAGGAGGCGATTGTGAAGTGGGCTCAGCTGGAGGTAGCAAGTCAGGAGACTGGCGGCCGTACGCCATCACGCGACGCAAGTCGTTGTTCCTACAACGAGACACGAATTGTTCATGAGTTCTACTGTACATCGGGTCAAAGTGACGTACGTACCTTTGCTTGAACTGAGATACGAACGTCTGGTCTACTGATTCAGTTTCGGGGCTTGATGGTTAGGGGACACGTAACGTCGGGAACCGGTTAGTGAGTTCTTTCTGCCATCGATCATCCTCAAGTAGAAAGACATACAGGGAACTTGGTGTCTTGATGGATGTTTGGATCACATACATATTTGGATTCATGCTCTTCCCTTCAGTTCCTGGGGACCGAGCAGCAGTCGCGCCAGGAGCCTCTGAAACCTTTATTCCAGAGACAACTACATCTTCTGAGAGACTCCTAACAGTAGGCTGCCCCGTCGGATCAGATTCATCGAACTCCATCACCAAGATCGTATGTTGACCTCCTGGCGGTGGGATGATGTTCACGGGCGCGTCGTCGGCATACTGATAATGAATAATCGCCGGGTGAGCCAACGTCGATGATGCCGGTCCCCGCACAGCACCGCTTGCAATGAGAACGTATTGAGGTGGGTCCTGGATCCCTGACATCAACCGACGAAGAGGGCCGGGAGGGGTGGTTGTGGAAACAGGCACCTGAGTAATCGACAAACAGCTGCAATTTCATGTTGACTGCTACTGAAGAGCGCTTCAAAGAGAAGACGTCCCCTCCTTACACCCTGAGGAAACCTTCCAGTATACAGTAGAACGTTGCCCATCTGCAGGCGAGCTGGGATACCCAACACGCACACTAAGTGTATTGTGTTATTATAGTATCTAGAGACCGTTGACTTACAGCCGTTTTCAGAACACCTGGCCATTCCCACATTCTACGCGTCTGAGCGAGCGACCCAGCAGTTGGCCCATTTCTTCACCATTTGTCCACCTTTTTCGTCATTCAAAGTAAGCTGAGCTCAGATATGATATAGCGAGGGCATGGTGTCGTTATCTTTGTCTCAAAGTATATTTTGAGCTCTCCTCGGAAACTTGCCCTCCCCTAACCGCATTTTGTTACTTTCCGAGTCATAGCTATGCCACTCCACCAAAGCTCTCCCCATGCTCTCTATATAAGCACAAAAGAGGGAGTAGGGTGAGTAAGGAGCGGCCGGAGGCCGTGCTAGCCTAAATCTAGCTC
>WSTX01005376.1:0-23001 GCA_019633405.1 Tulasnella sp. 408 | reverse complement strand
TTGGTCAGAGGCACCACTCATGCGAAGGTGGAACACGTCAGCTGGTCCGAGGATTCGAGGTGGATCGGGGTTGGAACCAGTCGAGGCACCTTCCGTAAGTCCAATGACAGGAGTCCAGCTTCACCAGGCCGTAGTCGCTGACGAATGGCTTAGATACATATGCGATCAATCCCTACGGCGGCAAGCCGGACGAACTCTCCCATCTTGACGGGAGGGTGAGGAATCCCGATAGCCTGGTGGGTTGGGAGCTAGAGTCCTCTTGGACGCGCTACTCACTCTATATCTTTAGCAATCTTGGCCTGTGTCGGTCCACCCAGTCATTCGGTTCAAGGAGACCGCGAAAGAGAAATACCCGGCGCCGATATTCAAGTTCTTGCCGCTCGGTATCAGCCGATCTTCGTCCATTCTTTCCCCTTCACTCGATCGACCTTCTCGGTTCCATCAATCGTCCACCGGTGCGCCCCGATCCTCTTCGGCACCAGGAGACAGCAAGCTCCATGGCAAGACCGGCTGGCAAGACGTGCTGACATTCGCGCCCCCTAACGGGCTTTTGACGCTGAGGCGTT
The DNA here is from genome assembly GCA_019633405.1 of Tulasnella sp. 408. Lineage (NCBI taxonomy): Eukaryota > Fungi > Basidiomycota > Agaricomycetes > Cantharellales > Tulasnellaceae > Tulasnella > Tulasnella sp. 408. The sequence continues at coordinate 22,435 of WSTX01005376.1, read as the reverse complement.
GTATCATAAGTCCCGTGGCGACTGGTCAAGTGAATGACCCTGCTGCCGCTGCTGCAGCTAGAAGAGGTCCGGGAGCTGCGTCGGGAGTTAGTATGATGATGAACCTTGTTGGGTCTACCGGGCCACCCCAAGAGGTGAACCTGAAAGCCTCAGAGACCTTGGTTGCTTCCTGGGACTTGAAGAGAGATAGTTCATGGGACGAAGTGAAGGCTTCGGTCAGCGGTGGTGTTTCGAGGAGGAGGCAAGAGGCGTCATCACCCACCGAGTGAGTGTGTTGAAGTGCTGTCATGACGTATCTCCCGCTCATTACATCAACTTCCCTTTCTTGTAGTGCGCTTTCCAAGGCCGAGCTGTCCACGAGCTCGAAGTCTCCTCGTATCCTTCCGCCATCGGTTTACGCTTCGCATCAGTTCAACTTCTTTGCTCTTTGCGAAGACTGGCAAGCACCCCTGCGACAGGCGCACTTCGATCTACCCACTCGCAAGATTGAAGTCAGGAAAGAAGTCGAAGTCCTCTCACACGGCCAACCGGTAGGAAGCGTTGGGTCATCCGCCAAATCCTTCCCCCGGTATGACGATGGAGAGGCTTTCATCCAAGATTTCGATTCCACTCACGGTACCAGCACGTCCATCGAACGGCCAATCGCGACCGCCATTTCCACCAATATCGACGCACAGACGACAGAGCACGTCATTCCCTCCTTCCCAAATGCTTACAAACCCAGCTCATGGAGAGACTCGATTGTCCCCGTTCGTACTGTTGCCGCAGGCGTGGCAGGTGGCGTCGGGGAAGGCATTGGGCGTATCAAGAGGGAAATTAGCAAGGCCCGGGCTACAAACAAGGGCCAGCAATCGTCGGATCGTGTCAACGAAGCTCCTTCGCTCGCTTTCGACGAAGATGATGAGTCCATCTTTGCTCAAGAGGACGATCTCAGTGCAACAACCCATGCTGCAACGGGGCAAGGTCTCCAAGCACCGCGCTCAGGGGATTCGGCTACCGGCTCCACTCCGTCAACAAACGGCCCGGAGACCGACCACTCCCGTGACGATGTTTCTGACGCATGGAGCGAGAATCAAGAAGAGGTTGACCAGGTCCTTGCGGAGGCAGCGACTTTTGACGAGATTGCTGCCTCTGGATTTATGATGGAAGAAGCGGAAGAACGACGCCGACTTAAAGAGCAATTGACCCCAACTTCCAGCACCCGAGGCAAAGGCAAGGGTCGAGGTAAGGGGAAGGGGAAGAAGGCATGAGAGTACCGTGTATACGCAACAATAGATTCGGTCACGACGGTGTTTCTGTACAGCCACGGCCTCCAGTTTCAGTTGAAGACATTCATCTTTGTTTCGGCTCAACGCCAAAATACGTTACCTTGGACGAACTTTTCCAGTCGAATTTTCGCTATCGCTTTTCTTTCGCTCTATTCGTTCTCTTGCGTCCGCATCGATTCAACAGCTTTGCTCGCCCCTAATTGCTCGAGATAGTTAGTTTTCTCAATACAGTGCATTAAAGTTGAAGTTGTGTGTGGGTTCTGCGTTGAGTGGTGAATGATGATATCCAATAATCGCTGTCACCCGACAGATCATCGGGCATTAGAACAAACCGCTGTGCTCCGTTGACAAGGTCGTTTGGATTACAGCCTCCCTAGGCGGCGAGCGTACCGTCATATCATGACAGGGACTCTCACGGAACCTGCCTTCATAGAATCGACGATTCCCGTCATTCTCACCACCATTGCTCCGGCTGACTCTATTTCAAATCTGAGCCTCCATGCGTAAAAATGGTCTACTAATTACCGAATGGATTTGTCAATCATGTTGTTTCTCTACCACACGGATACGATTCGCGATGTACTGTAGAATCCCATTACTTCTGCTGCCCCCCCCCCGAGCGACGCACCATACTGATCCTGCCCACGTTCAGCTCCAGCGGTCTTCGCCGAAGTATACGGCTGAGACATGCCGAAGGCCGGACCTGCACCGTGCATCAGGAGACCCATCGATTGGCATAAGGCACTGAGAGATGGACGGGAAACTAGCCTGTTGGACCACCCATGAGCGCAGCGTGTTGGCGGAAGTTCGAATATCATATCTATGAGCGCCTTCTCATGACGCAATATGCGCAATCCCTCTGTGCACACCCAGCAACTTGGCAAGACGATTCTTCATCAGGCCTGGTTGCGGGGAATTTCAAGGATCAGGGTGTCTGTTGATGATCTGCTGACCTATGAGGCGCTTGTGTGGGGCGCTCATAGTCGAGAGCACGCCATATTTTTGACCGCATCTATAATTAAACCTTTCGCGATAGGCGAGCAATCAGCTGACAAGGCACACACCAAGCCCCTGCCCCGGTGAGAAGAACGCCACGTGACAGGCTTGGCGGCATTCGCTCCCTCCAGCGGTTGTTTCCTTCGCCTCTACCATCGATGATTACGTGCGCGATTCCTGCTCTTGGATAATGGGCTGATACTCGGGGGCCAAACCCTCTCTCGCAATAGTCTTCGTTAGATTCATCCAGCTCGAAGCTCGTTTGCTCCTTCTCATCCACCTCAGCACCACCCACGGCTATTGGGTTTCCCTCGAGACCCTCCGTCCGCAAATTTTCGGAGGAAGGATTGTCAACGCGTTTATGGCGGCTTGCACGGGCCCCGGAGTTCCTTGTCGACCAGTCCCTTCGTGTACTACATAATTGTGGCCGATTCCATCGGTCAAATGAGATAATACCAATTGGCGCTGCCCCAATAATAGAACTCAAGAATCGGTTTTAGCAACGTTCGCTATCTAGGGGTATGGCGGAGGTGTCTGCTAGCGAGCTTGCCCTGCTTCTGTTCGGAGGTCGACCACCAGCATTAGCGCCTTCTAGACCGTACCAGTCTATCCTTCAAATACGATTTACGCACCCCCATCAGCATGAGATAATAAAGTATCTCAAGGTTCTCCCTAGTCAGAGCGACGAGGTCACGCACGATGTCGCGGAGGAATCCAACTGATTAAAACTACCAGGCGAACAAGCTACGAGAACCACCACAGTATAGTCGATTATTTCCCAAAATTTGAAGTCTGAGACCACGATTTACCTTACTCGGCTTGTGACGAACTACGCAATAATGACGCCTCGGTGCTTGGGCGCCAGGGCATCAAAGGGTTAACCCCAGAATCGGGCTTTGTGTCACAAACGTGCGATTGAAATTACTGTTTTACATCCCAGAACGTTGTTTATGGCACTTCTTCTATTGATTATGGGCGTCTCTGACCCTCGACGTCCAGATTGAGTTCGGAGTTCTGTGAATTCGACGCCGGATTTCCTATTCAGGGACGGGTCGCCAATTCTCCATTGTAAAAACCCATTCAGATACCTTTCACAGCAGAGATAAGCAATGAAAATTGAATTGGCTGTTCTTACTGCGCCTTGTGGGTATAAAATACCCACCTGTCTGCGACCATCATCCCTCAGCAACCATCGAGTCGCCCTCCACATTTCCTTCTTTCCACCCCATTTCCCCATCTCCCACAAACTCATATCAGAATGTCTGCTGTCTCCTATTTCAACACCCAAGAAGTCCACCTCTGGAATAACCCCCAGCAGCAGACTTCCAAAACGCTGAACTATCCCCAGACTTATGTCGCTCCTCCCAGACTTGTCGTTGGTCTCAACTCGCTCGACATGCAGAGTGGCACTAACCTTCGCGTGCGAGCCTACGACGACGGCGCCGATAGCGCGAAATACACCGCCCACATCGATACCTGGGCTGATACCACTCTCTATTCCGGTTCCATCGACTCCCTCATCGTGAAGCCGGCCAATCTGGACATCCTGACGGGCCAATTCAGCACCGAGGAGGACCACCCTTGGAACGAACCCAAGCTTCAAACCTCCCGTCGCATCAACTTCGAGCGCCCCTTCGTCACGCCTCCAGTTGTCCTTGTCTTCCTGAAATCATTCGACACAGGTTCGGGTACCAGCACTCGTGTCAGGGCCTACACTTCCGATGTCGACGCTAAAGGCTTCACCATCCACATCGACACCTGGTCGGATACCATTCTCTACTCCGCCATCGCTGGATGGGTCGCTTACCCCGAGGACAAGGACTATATTTACGGCGGCACGGCCAGCACTATGGACGTTCGACCTTGGCAGGATGCCCAGGCGCAAACCCACAAGGATATCAGCTTCCAACGTGTCTCGTTCTGGAAGAAGCCTACCGTCTTCCTGGCTCTGAACTCGATCGACATTTCCACCGAGGCCAACCTGAGGGTCAGGGCTTACGTCGACAACGTTACTACTGGCGGTTTGACCTGGCACATCGATAGCTGGGCCGATACGAAGCTCTGGTCTGGTGGTATTAGCTACATTGCTTTCAACTAAGGTGGGTTTCTATGGCCCCATTTTGACCCTCGGAATCGTCATGCTTAGCTCATCTCTTGTTAATTTAGGTGTATTGAATGTATCTTGAGGCTTTGGGTAATAGACTCTCAGCTGTTGATCCCTCTGCTTGTTCGATCTATCTCTCCCCGTACATTGTGGCCCGAATGAAATAAAATGTTGTCTGACATCTGACGTGGCGACCTGAATGCCTGGCAATTCTTCGCACCACGCTAGTTCTATCCATATCCGCAAACGTTAATTGCCTTGCCGACTGGATAAACGCTCGACAGCAGTGTTGGTTTCCTTCCCCAAGTGAGAAGTTACTCACATGGCAGCTGATATTCAGAAACGCCCCTTATAGCTTTCCATGAGTCCATGTTCGTGAGTGAGGAATAATGGCTGGATGTGAGCGGACACCACTAATTAATGTGGCACGGGGATCCACCTGTGGCCACGGCCGCATATTATCGGGGTAAGCCTTTCCTTTAAGTTAAGATATACATGAAGAGAGACCAATGAGCGAGCGATATCTCCTCTCAATTCAGTCCCATCTATAAACTTTCAGTCTCGGGGACAAATATTCGGGAAGGGTCGTGTAGCGGAGTTCTATAGATGAATATAGACCCAATTCAATCTCACTATAGGCAAGAGTGAACGTGCTCTCAGGACAAGGTGAATGGTGATGTTCGCGAGATCGAGACCCGCGAGCAACGAGGTACCTTCATTCCTTGATTCCGCTCAGGGTCAGAGCCTATAGACTGCGTGGCAGGGCGCGTGTATTGATTGGCCGATACAGTGTGGTTTGTTCAGGAATGCCTTACTGGGAAACTCGGGGATGTCTCGCACGTGGGATAAAACGTTCAATTGGTGACTCAGATTGCAGAGAATACTTCACACGAAACAAACCCCAACCCTTTCACTCCGCAGAGTGACATAGCAAAGGTGTCTCACGTCTTCTTACCCTCTGTTACCAGATTTCATCTCTATCGAACGGCTATTTCGGACTATCTCCCTGCGCACAGCTCCAACTGAACACTCAACAGACTACCCATAAATCGCTCAACACCACACCACTCCTTCTAATGCAAGAAAACAAATAATGTGTTGAGAACCCTTTCCAGGTGCCCGGGTCGGGACAAGGAGATTCCTTAAGTGTACTCATTCAGAGCTCTAAATTAGTTAGTTCCGTCCATTTGTCGCATCGTAACTTTACTGATTCACCGCAACATTTTTGATAGCGGAATAAGCTCGAAACGCTTGCACATTGGCGAATCGATTCTTCCTTCATCGAATTCCCTCACGATGCCCGCGAGTCCTGTGGGGGATTTGCGACGGTATCACAGGGTCTCTTGACTTCTCCGTCCTTCGCCGAAGAGGTGCAAACGAGTCCGAACGGGTTACCGGCGAACATCGCAGCACGGAGGCTGGCCGCCCCCAATCCTACACCAGTACCCAAGAGCTTGAGGAGGAGGATCAAAGTATGACCGAAGAGGCTGACGGTCGCATGGCTAAAGGGGAGAAAAGAAAGAAGGACGATGAGAAGCAGAATCTTCATGAAAAAATCTTAATCCAAGAGAGCGGTTATGGACCGGCTTGGCCCGAACATGCGGTGAACGGGGGCCCAGACCTGGGCGATCGGTATTTCCAGTCCCAGAGTGATACCCAAGTGCCTAGTGATACCCAAGAGCCTAGTGGCGACCGGCTAGGCAAAGCTGAAGAAGCAGATAGTCGGATATTAGGCAGCGATCACGGCCAGACAAAAGAGGGGATGACAAGAGATCCCGGGAACGCCGAGAACGGACAACATCTTGATCGCCAAGCAAAGGTCGGAGACAGTCAACTTCTGAGCCCTGTGAGCGTCGACTACGAACCGATTACTCTATCCCAACAGGTTGTAGTAGTGAAAAAACTCAACATAGAGGGAGATACGGATTTCGAACGTGCACTCGGGGTGAGACCACTTCATCTAATCACGGAGTTTGATCAAGACACTCACTTCTAGTAGTTAGCACTTAGGGAGTCTGAATTTTGAGTCGAGCTTTCCCATCCGAACATCGTCAAACTCGAAGGATACGTCGCGGACCTTTCCGAGCAAAAAGTGTGGCTGATATTTCCATGGGAAGAGCGTGGCAATTTGAAGGGCTTTCTGGCCTCGGGAGAGTGGGAGATTCCAGAGCGAATTGCACTGGTAAGACTGAACTCCCGCTTTAGGCCGGTTTCTAAAAGGTGTCTTTTCAGTTTGATGATGTAGCGAGAGGTTTGGAGTATCTTCATAGCAGTGAGCCGCCCATTTATCATGGCGACCTCAAATCGGTGCGTTGTCATTTGCCCACACAGTTGGATACGCTAGTTACTCGGACTTTCCCAGCTCAAAATACTAGTTAACTCCGAATCCATTGCTTTATTCACGGACTTCGGGTCCGCTCGTCATCTGGGAAGAGACGTAGCCAGGCAGCCGAAGGAAGATGAAAATCAACCTCGGCCAACGGCTCATCCTACCTCCGGCGAAAAGCAGATCACCCTTGAACCATCATTCAGTGCTACTACAAGTACCCTAATCCTCACAGGCGGCGCTTTTACCATTCGCTGGGCTGCTCCAGAGGTTCTGCGGGGCGATGAGCCAAGTCTCAAGAGTGACATATGGGCGCTCGGCTGGATCGCGTACGAGGTATGACTTGGTTTGAACACTCCGCGCCATCCAGATTTAACAAGGTCTGTGTTGCAATAGGTTATGACAAACTCAATCCCTTTTCACGATCTCCAAACGAATGTCACGGTTATTCTCCGCGTCATTCAGGGACGCCTGCTGTCTGTCACAGATGATGCTCGCATGTCATTGATTCGTGCACTCTGCTCCCTAATAATGCAGTGTTGGAGCATCAACCCTGAAGAACGACCGACGGCGGAGGAATGTCAGAAGTCGATATACCGGATGGTACGCGATGCTCTTCTGACCCCTGAAATCTTTCACCACGACTGACATTCTATGTAAATCATGCAGCCGATGATTGTTCCAGCACCGACTCAGACCATTGATAAGGAGGCTTCAGAAATCCGCCATGCTCAATTACTGACACAACTCGGGGGCATGTACAGTGCTCAAGCCGATTATGCCAGTGCTTTAAGCTCGTTCACTGAGGCATTGGATATTTACACAAATCACCAGAATAACCAGGGGCGGGCCACGACCTTGCGTAATCTTGCTGATACGCACCGGTATCAGGGTGGGTACACCGAGGCTCTCACCTTCTACTCCAAAGCTCTGGAGATCCTGGCCAACTTGGGTGGTGAGTCCGAAAGAACCGCCGTCATGTTTGGTCTCGCCTCGACGCATATGCTTCGACGCGAGTACGGCGAGGCCGGCAGGCTCTACTCGGAATGCATGCAGTTTCAGACCGACGCCGGTTCCGAGCGAGATCGAGCCACCGCTCTGGGGGGTCTCGCGGATGTGCATCGACATCGGGCAGAGTTCGGCGACGCTATCAAACTCTACTCGCAGGCCCTGCAGATTCATACCGAGGTCGGGGATCGGCAGGATAAAGCCTTTGCCCTCCACGGTCTCGCTGATGTGCATAGGATGCAAAAGGAGTACAGCGAAGCCATCGACCTTTACTCGGAAGCTCTGAAGATTTTTACCGACATCGGTGATCAGGAAGGGAGAGCAGGCATCATGTGGGATCTCGCCGAGGCGCATACGTCGCGAGAGGAGTATACGGAAAGCATCAAGCTCTATTCGGACGTTCTGCAGATTTATACCGACGTTGGTGATCGCTATGGGAGAGAGCGCGTCTTGTGGGATCTCGCGGGGATCCATAGGTTACAAGAGGAATATACCGAGGCCATCAAGCTCTACTCAGAATCTCTGCAGATCTGTACCGACTTCGGTGATCGCCACGGGACAGTCCGCAACTTGTGGGATGTTGCCCAGGTCCATAGGTTGCAAGAGGAGTATGCCGAGGCCCTTGAGCTATACTCGGAAGCTCTCCAAATCGACATCAGTGATTATAGTAGTACAGTGGGCAACTGGTGGAATCTTGCCCAGGTGCATAGGTTGCAAGAGGTGTATACGGAGGTCATCAAACTTGCCTCCGAGGCCGGACAGACCTCTACCGATGTCGGCGAACAATAAGGCCTTCTGAGACTCCGGTGAGCCTCGCGGAAACAAACCACGTGCAAGGACGGTCGGTTGAAGCCTAGCTCTCTTTAAAGAAGCCTTGCAAGTCTGAAAGGAACTGGAAACTCCAAATACGCATCCAATGTCTTAAGAAAGCCGCAAATACTCGCAAGACGCTCGCTGAAGCTACCACGGACGCCGCCGAAATCGTGAAAGTCAGAGAGAATCCCATATTAATCCCAGAGTAGTGTATTTGCGTCACGTAAGATATACCAGTTTCAACTCTCAGTGATATTCATGTCCGTGCCGGTGGCACTCGGCTCTAAAGAATCGCTTGAAGTGCGGCAATCAATCCGTAAACCCAGATGTTGGTTACGAAGTTCCGTCTAGCTACGTTCTAGCCTATGTCTTGAGTGCCTCAAACTTTTCACCGCATATATCAGAGTACCCGTGATTTATCTAGGTAAGGGCGAATCGTAATATTCGCCGGAGTGAAGCCAGCACCGACAAGGCACCCTCGTTCCCTTTGTGATCACGGAATCGTCTCATGGGACCAGGGTGCACGAATTCTGAAACTTTATAACTAATTGACTGAGGGGTTCACTCTGCTCGCCCAATTCGTCAGAACAAGCAGGATTGTGCCTTTACGGCAAGCTCGGGGATGTTCGGCACGTGGGACAGAAGCTTAACTTCATGACTCAATTACAGACTCTCTCCTGAGAAACACACTTCAACCCATTCAGCTCCAACAACAACAAGAAAAATAGCGAAGTTTTTCGACTCCTTCTCTTACCCAAGTGGTCTTCGTCGAACGGCTGCTTCCAATTCCCCCTGTCCCAAGCTCCTGCCTAAGAGCCGTCGATAAAATTACGCAGCATCATTTCACCGCTCCCGATGCAAGGAAACAAAAACTATACCGAAGAACCCTCGCAGGTGTCCGGATCATGTCAAGAAGAATCCCCAAGTGTATTCCCTCACAGCTCCAGATTAGTTAGTTCCGTCCGTGTCTCGGGGAGCAACATTACTGACTCACAGCGACATCCGTGATAGCGGAACAAGCTCGAAAAGCTTGCGCAATGGCGAATCAATCCTTCATTGATTGAATTCCCTCAAGATACCCGCGAGTTTTGCGGGGGGTTCGCGAAGGTTTCACGGGGCCTTTTGGCTGCCCCATCCGGCGGTACAGGAGGTGCAAAGGAGCCCGAACAGAGCAAGGGCGAGCAACAGAGCCCGGAGGCTGGCCGGCCTCAGTCAAACAACATTACCCAAGAGCTTGGAGAACAGGATCAAGACAAGGTTGAAAAAGGCGAGGGTCGCATGGCAGGCGGTGACAAGGACGGAACAAATGGGGCGAGAGTGGACGACAATGAGGATAAGAACCCTCATGATCAAAATTTAGTCTCCGAGATCGGGTCTGGGTCATCTTTTCCCGAGCATGCGGGGAACGCGGACCCGGACTTGGGAGATCGCAATTCCCCGTCCGAAAGTGACTTACGGCAGGCTGACGGTGACGGGCAAGGCAAGGATGGAGGAACCAGCACTCGGATAGCAGACGATGACACCTACCAGACAAAAGAGGAGCCGAGAAGGGATTCCGGGGACGCCGAGAACGGGCTGCATCCTAATCGCCAAACTTCAACACCAAAGGTCGGAGGCAGTCAACTTCTGGCCCGAGCGTAACCACTAACCAATTCGTCGATCCCGACAGGTTGTAGCAGTGAAGAAATTTAAAATAGAGGAGGGTACGGATATAGAACGTATATTAGGGGTGAGGCCACTTCATCCAATCGCAGAGCTTGATCAGGACTCTGACATCCAGCAGTTGGCACTCAAAGAGTCGGAAATTTTGGTCGAGCTTTCCCATTCGAATATCGTCAAACTCGAAGGATATGTTGCAGAGCTCTCTGAGCAGAAAGTGTGGTTAATCTTTCCATGGGAAGAGCATGGGAATTTGAGGGACTTTTTAGCGTCGGGAGAGTGGGAGATTCCAGAGCGAATCTCACTGGTAAGATCGGACTACTGTCTTTCTTGCCAGTTTCTGAAGAGCGTCATTCCAGATTCATGATGTGACGCTAGGCTTAGAGTACCTTCATGGCCGTGAGCCGCCCATTTATCACGGCGACCTCAAATCGGTGCGTTGTTATCCGGCGACGCAGGCGGTGGTTGACGCTGGCGGATATGCCCATTATTGATACTATTCATTCTTTTTCCAGCTCAACATATTGGTTAACTCTACATGCAATGCATTGATCACGGACTTTGGCTCCGCTCGCCGTCTCGGAACGGACGACATTCTCAAGCGGCCGAAAGATAAGCCTCGGCAAGCAGCTCATCACACCACCGATGAGGAGCAGATCACTCTTGAAGCATTATTCAGTGCTACCACAAGTTTTCTTACCCTCTCAGGCACCAGTTATACTATTCGCTGGGCTGCTCCGGAGCTTCTACAGGACGAGCAACCTTGTATTCAGAGTGACATATGGGCGCTGGGCTGGATCGCATACGAGGTACAGTTGGGTGGAGGTATTGCACATCATCGAGATTTACAAACCGGCATTGGAATAGGTTATGACAAACACAATCCCGTTTCATGATATCAAGAAGGACGCCCTCGTTATCAACCGCGTTGTTCAGGGACACCTGCCGTCAGTCACGGAGGATGCTCGTATGTCGTTGATTCGAGGACTCTGCTCCCTGATGGTGCGGTGTTGGAGCATCGATCCCGAGAAGCGACCGACGGCGGAGGACTGTCGGAAATCGATATGGTGGATGGTAAGCTGTGTCCTGAATCCTCACATTTTTACCATGGTTAACCTCCCATGCACCTCCTGCAGCCGATGATCGTTCCAACACCGGCGCAAACCATCGATGCAAAGGCCTCAGAACTTCGTCATGCTCAATTGCTGAACAAGCTCGGGATCATGTACAGAAAGCAAGGCGATTATCCCAGTGCATTGAGCTCTTTCACTGGGGCATTGGATATTTACACAAACCAGAAGGATAACCAGGGACGGGCTGAGACTTTGCGTCATATTGCCGATGTACATCGGTTCCGAAACGATTACCGCGAGGCTTTCACCTTCTACTCCAAATCCCTGCAAGTTCATGCTGACTCGGATAATGAGTTCCAGAAAGCCGTCGCCATGTTCGGTCTCGCCACGACACATGCTCTTCTAGGCGAATACGACGAGGCTATCAAGCTCTACTCGGAATGCATCCTGATCCATACCAACACCGGCGAAAAGCGAGAGAGAGCCCTTAACCTATGGGGTCTCGCAGATGTGCATCGGCTTCGAAGAGAGTACAGCGAAGCCATCAGACTCAACTCGGAGGCCCTGCAGATCTATACCGAGGTCGGTGATCTGAGGGAGAAAGCAGTGACCCTCTGGAGTCTCGCCGAGGTCCATCGGTCACAAGAGGAGTACAGCGATGCGATCAATCTCTACTCAGAAGCTTTGCAGATTTATACGGATTTCGGTGATCGGAGAGAGAAAGCCCTGACCCTCTGGAGTCTCGGTGAGGTGCATAGGCTCCAAGTGCAATACAGCGAGGCCATCAACTTCTACTCAGAAGCTCTGCAGATTTTTAGCGACATCGGTGATCGGCCTCAGAGAGCCCGCACTTTGTGCGATCTCGCCCAAGTACATAGGTTCCGAAAGGAGTACAGCGAGGCCAAGAAACTCTACTCCGAAGCTCTACAGATCTGGACCGAAACGGGCAACAAACAACGTGAAGGCACCGCCCTATGCGGTCTTGCTCAAGTGTATCGGGACCAACACGAGTACAACGAGGCCATCAAGTTTCTTTCCGAGGCTAGAAAAACTTTTACCGACGTCAGCGACCAAGACTGGATATCCAAGACTCTGATGAGCCTGGCGGAAACCAATCACATGGCGGGTCATTCCAGCGAAGCCCTTTCTCTCTATACGGAAGCCTCTACGGTTCTAGAGAAGATGGGAGACTCTAGAGGCGCATCCGATGCGTTGGAGAAGGCTGCGGCTATTCGTGCGACACTTACTGAAGCTACCCCGGAGGCTGCCGAGACCGTCAATGTCGGAGAGGACCCCATACCGACTTCTATATGATGTATTGTTGTACGCATATTAAATTCCTATGATACCGATGTTTTTTTGGTGTTGGGACGGGCTTATGGACAATTGCTCGAGAGTGATCAAATTTGTAATTGATCCGGAGAACCAAACGTTACAGCAAACACCAAGTTCTGTCTAGCCGTCTTCCAGCCCACACCTTGAGCTGCTCCCAAACACCCATGGAAACCTCGCTATGATTTAAGCGGTGTCATGATTACTCGGCAACTAATGCAGCATGCCCGGCGGTGATTTCCTGCATAGATGAGTTATACAGACAGACAGACACCTCCTCCCGACCCCACGCCGCCGATAACCCCGCAGTGCCAGAGGAAGAGTCGCTGAGAAGGTCCTGTAACGGACTTGGTAGATGGACTTAGGCTCAATTCAATCCCAGTATCTGTTAGAGCACACGTGCTTTTAGGGGAAAATGCGAGTGGTGATGTTGGCCTGTCATCGAGGCCCGCGAGTGACGACGCACCCTCATTCCCTTGCGATCATGTATTGCGCTCAGAATCGGAGGGTGCACATCGCGTAGCGGGGCACACATATCAATCAGCCGATTTGTGATTGGTCAAAACGAGCATGGTGCGCTGTACTGGGCAGGTTGGGAATGTTTGGCACGTGGGACAGAACCTTGACTTGTTGACTCAGATTGCAGAGAATATCCCAAAGCAAGCACAACCACAACCTGTTCACTCCGACGAGAGACACAGCAAAGCTTTCCGACGTCTTTTATACTCACTGGCATCGATACTCTGGTATCGAACTGCTATTTCAGATAATCTCTCTGCGCGACTCTCCTAACTAATAGCCTGCTCATCAAATCACCCAGCACCATTCCACTACTTCTGATGCACGGCTTCGAGAACCCTTCCCAAAGTGTACTCCTACACAACTCGAAATTGGTTAGTTCCGTCCGTATCTCGAGCAGCACGTAACGTTACTGACTCACCTCAACATCTTTGATAGCGGATTAAGCTCGAAAAGCTTGCGCAATGGCGAATCGATTCTTCGTTGATCGAATTCCCTCAAGATGCCCGCGAGTTTTGTGGAGGGTTTGCGAAGGTATCACAGGGCCTGTTGACTTCCCCATCCCGCGCCGAAGGAGATGTGAACGAGTCGGAAGAGATAACGCACGAACTCCCGAGCTCGAATGCTGGCGGTCTCCAATCCGACGATGATACCCAAGTGCACGGAGAGAACTATCGCAGCAACGATGAAGAGACGGACGGTCACACGACAGACGGCGACAACGACCGCACGGAGGGCGAGGGAACAAAGGACGACGATAAGAAGCAAAAGCCTGACGGTCGAACCTCAATTTCAGAGGTCGGCTATGGGCCGGGCCGGTCCGAGCATATAGTGAACGGGGACCCGGGCCCGGGCGATCGCAATCCCCGATCCAAAAGTGATACCGAAAGGCCTGAAGTCGACCAACAAGGAAAGGACAAAGAAATGGACAGTCGGATAGTAGGCGATGACACCGAACAAACAAAAGAGGGGCCGAGAACGGAGTCCGGGGACGCCGAGAACGGGCTGCATCCTGATCGCCCAACTTCTCAACCGAAGGTCGGCGAGAGTCGACTTCTGAGTTCTGTCAGTGTAAACTACTAACCGATTCGTCGACCTTAACAGGTTGTAGCAGTCAAGAGATTCAAGATAGAGGCGGATACGGATTTAGAACGTGTCCTAGGGGTGAGAGCACTCCATCCAACCACAGAGCTTGGTCAGGACGCTAACTTCCAGTAGTTAGCGCCGAAGGAATCGGAATTTCTAGTCGAGCTTTCCCATCCGAACATCGTCAAACTCGAAGGATTCGTCGAGAGCCTCTCTGAAGGCAAAGTGTGGTTGATATTTCCATGGGAAGAACGTGGGAATTTGAGGGACTTTTTAGCGTCAGGAGAGCAGGAGATTCCAGAACGAATCTCGCTGGTAAGTTCGAGCTACTGTCTTTTGACCTTTTTTAAAGACCGTCATTCCAGATTCATGATGTGACGTTGGGCTTGGAGTATCTCCATAGCCTTGAGCCGCCCATTTATCATGGCGACCTCAAATCGGTGCGTTATGATCTAGTGACGTAGTAGATATGTCCGTTATTGCGACTAAGTCAGTCTTTTTTTAGCTCAACATATTAGTTGACTCCAAATGTCATGCATTAATCACGGACTTTGGGTCCGCTCGTCATCTCCGACGGGACGACATCCCCAAGCTGCCGAAGGAGGATGAACCTGAACCTCGCTCAGCGGCTCATCCCCCACCGGTGAAGAGTGTATCACCTTTGAAGCGTTATTCAGTGGTACCGCAAGCACTTTAACCCTCACTGGAAGCAGCTATACCATTCGCTGGGCTGCTTCGGAGCTTCTGCAGGATGAGAAGCCATGTCTTCGGAGTGACGTGTGGTCGCTGGGCTGGATTGCGTATGAGGTACAGCCAGGCCCGAGCATCCCACATCGTCGAGATTTACAAATTGGCGTTGGAATAGGTTATGACCAACACAATCCCGTTCCATGATATCAAGAAGGACGCCATCGTTATCAACCGCGTCATTCAGGGACACCTGCCGTCTGTCACGAGGATGCTCGCATGTCGTTGATTCGGGCGCTTTGTTCCCTCATGGTGCAGTGCTGGAGCATCAGCCCCGAAAAACGGCCGACGGCGGAGGAATGTCGGAAGTCGATATCCTGGATGGTGAGCGATGTTGTCCTAAGATATTCAGCTTTTCACGGCGATTGACCTTCTCTGTGCTGCATGCAGCCGATGATCGCTCCAGCACCGACTCAAATCATCGACAAAGAGGCTTCGGAACTTCGTCATGCTCAATTGCTGAACAAGCTCGGGCTCATGTACCAAAAGCAAGCCGATTATCCCAGTGCATTAAGCTCTTTTACTGGGGCACTGGATATTTACTCAAACCAGAAGGATAACCGTGGGCAGGCTGAGACTTTGCGATATCTTGCCGATGTACACCGGTTCCGAAGCGTTTACCGCGAGGCTTTGAAGTTCTACTCTAAAGCCCTGGAGATCTATGCCGATTTGGATGATGAGTTCGGGAGGGCCGTCGCCATATTTGGTCTCGCGGAGACGCATGTTCTTCTAGACGAGTTCGACGAGGCCGTCAAGCTCTACTCTGAATGCATCCTGATCCATACCAACACCGGCGAAAAGCGAGAGAGAGCCCTTAACCTATGGGGTCTCGCGGACGTGCATCGGCTTCGGGGAGAGTACAGCGAGGCTACCGGACTCTACTCGGAGGCCCTGCAACACTATACCGACGTTGGTGATCGGAGAGAGATAGCCCTGGCCCTCTGGGGTCTCGCTGAGGTGCATCGGTGTCAAGAGAAGTACAGCGAGGCTATCAAACTCTTCTCGGAGGCCCTTCAAATTCATATCGACGTCGGTGATCGGGGGGAGGAAGCCTCGACCCTCTCGAGTCTCGCCAAGGTGCATACGGCGCAAAATGAGTACACTGAGGCCACCAACCTCTACTCGAAAGCACTGCAAATCTACGACGACATTGGTGATAACACCCAGAGAGCCCGTACGTTGTGGGATCTTGCCCAAGTGCATAGGTTTCAAGAAGATTACACCCAGGCCGACAAGATCTATTCGGAATCCCTGCGAATTTATACCGAAATCGGCGACGGACTAGGCAGAGGCATTGCCCTGTGGGGTCTCGCTGAAGTGTATCGCATCCGACACCAGTACAACGATGCCATCAAACTTTTCTCCGAGGCCAGACCCATTCTTACCGACATCGGCGATAGATATTAGGGCTGTTCAGCCAGAACGGCCGGGGGCCGCAAAACGCATCTGCGCGCAGATCAAGGGTCTGTGATATGCGAAAAGTCGCAGAACCAATTTGCGCCTCCCGAGCCACAGATCGATTCCGCGAGCCTCGCATTTGTGATGACAACCGTGACTCTCCCGGTTCTAGCTGTGACTGAAGCTACTTGGTCCATGGCAACGTGACACGGCAAACAAGCCAACCTCTTCTTCCTCCGTGCCCCTTCAGATACAGCGACCGCATAGAAGTTACAAGCCTCTCTAAAGAGTCAATCAGAGATAAGATCTGGAAGAGACTGAGATGTATGAACATGGCAAGTGGCCAGTGTTTGCAAGGAATCATGTCCGCCCATGGGTACCGTTCGTCCCACCCGCCGACGAAAGACGTGATATCTACTCGAGTGGAGGAATCGAGACGGTTGTCACGGAGAGACCGTGAAAGACAGGCGGGCGAGAGGGGTCTGCTCAGCTTGAAGGGGGCTTTAGGCGCACTTTAACGAAACGCGAGACCCTTGATCTGCGCGCATTTGCGTTTTGCGGCCCCCGGCCGTTCTGGCTGAACAGCCCTATTGGATATCTCAGACCCTGATGGGCCTTGCAGAAACCAATCACATGCGCGGTCAGTCCGGCGAAGCCGTATTTCTCTATACGGAGGCCTCGGAAGTTCTGGAGGATAATAGGAGATTATAAAGGGGCATCCGATGCTTTAGAAAAGGCTGCAGCTATTCGCACGACGCTCGGTGAAGCCACCGCGGACGTTGTCGAAACAGTCGAAATCGGAGAGGAGCCAATATTGAATTCGGAGTAGTGTAATGTTGCACGCGTGATGTACCAAGTTGAATTTTGAGTTATATCGGAGTCCGCGGCGTTGACACTTGGAGGTTGTCTTCAGATACGCCGGCCATGCCCATTTCAGATTGGTTTAAATCCAGGCAAATGGTCAGAACACCCGAAACATGGTAAATGACTCCCCACCCAAGAGAATGTCAACGTCATTCGATTACATGGAAGAAGCAAGTCTAATGAGAAAGTAGTCACTGAGCCGAAAGCCTCTTGGCAAATTCCACGAAGGCGCGAACGGGCCGACCCGTCATGCCTTTCTGCTGATATGGGCCAGGTCGAGTTGTCTTGAGGTCAGATAAAGAGGGCGGCACACTCCAAGTCAGGCAACGGTACAGCATTGAGTGGCATCAGTGACTTACGTCCATGGTCCCGGCAATGTCGATATGAGCCCAGCGGATGGTCGCGTCCTCGTTGTCGATTCCGTCGACGAAATGCCTGAGGAACAAGGCGGCGGTACAAGATCCTCCTGGCCGCCCACCGGTCTAGAGACGAAAATTTCAAATAAGCGCGCCGCCGAGATGCGAAGACTGAAATCAGGGGAGGACGTACATTGCAGAGGTCTGCGTTAGAGCCGTAAATTTGTGGGCCGAAACCATCGTCGTCCAGTGGCATCCTCCAGAACCTGTCCCAGGAGTACTGCCCGGCTTCGTTTAGTTCTCCCCAGAGCGCATCCGAGTTGGTGAAGACGCCGGAGTAAACGTTGCCGAGAGCGATGACCATCGCGCCCGTCAAGGTCGCTACGTCGATGACCGTGTCGGGCTTGTACGTGGAGGTAGCATAGTAGATTGCGTCTGAGAGGACGAGGCGCCCTTCGGCGTCGGTGTTGTCGATCTCGACGGTCTTGCCGTTCATGGTGACAACACTAGATATCGTAAGGGAACATTAGGAGGAAGTTAGATAATGTTCGGGGTTTAAACGTACACATCTCCTGGCTTGTTCGCTGAAGGTCCAGGAAGGTTCTCGCACAATGGCGTGACGACGACGAGGTTGATAGGAATTTTGAGTTTTGCGATGGCGAGGGCAGTAGCGCAGACGGTTGCTGCTCCACCCATATCGCCACGCATGAGTTTCATATCCTATGAGGTGGCGAACCCGTTAGTTAGCTGTTCAGAAGAGCCGATCGACTGTCGTAACCGCTTACTGCAGAAGGCTTCAAAGATATTCCTCCGGAATCGAAGGTAATGCCCTTGCCGACTAATACAAGTGGGGTCGCCGACTTATCCGCTGCTCCCTTGTAGTGACTGTCGGGTCCGCAGGCAATTAGGGAGAACGATTAACGACAGTGGTACTTGAGCACGACTCAAGAAGGCATACATTTCTAGAAGTTTGGCCGGTTCCGAGGTCCCCTTGGTTACTGAAAGGAATGTGCGCTTACGCCCGAAAGCGATTGAGCCATCCAGTCTTAAACCTCAGTGAAAAGTCCGAATGACCCACCATTCCCTTTTCAGCAGCCCAAGCTTCATCACGAACGAAAGTCTCGACATTGGCAACGCCATCGAGTTCCTTCTGTAAACGTTCGCAGAAGAGCTGTTCACATTTTGCGACGTTAGCCTTACTCGAGCAAGTCAGTCAAGCTTCGGTCCGCTTACAGTTGGGGTCATCATGTTGGCAGGAAGCTCCATAAGCTGAGCGGTAGGAAACATATCAGAAATGCGGATGATGGGGGGAAGCGGAAAGCAAGCTGACCTCTCGTGCAAGGTTTTGCGCGTACGAGACGGTAAGACCCTCCTGCCAACTGGCAGAACCCTCCCCAGTGCCAAGAGGCTCGAACTTGACGCTTTTGTCCTCCTTATCTTCTTTCTTGGTCTTGAGGGTGAACTTGAAGAGGCCCAGGGCAGCTCCCTCGGCTATGTGAAGGAGATGTGAATGACCGACCCATAGGCTTTGCGAGTTTCGTCGCGACGTACCAGCAGCCTGCGCGTCTAGTCCCTCGACGTTAATGCCGACATTCGTCGCTCCAGCATCTCTCAGCTTCTTGATGCCTTCAGCAACGGCAGCTCGGATAGCCTCCCTCTTCTCGCCCTCGGTAGCGCCCTTCTTCTCAGCGACCTTGCCAGTGGAGACGACCGCGCCGAGCGCACCATTGGAATCGACATCGTAAAAGATTTTAGTTTCGCCTGGCTTCTTCTCGTTCTTTGGACGAGCTGAGGACCATAGCTTTGATGAGTCGAATGGGACCTGTTGAGAGGAGGATGCTGTGGAGGTCGTGAGGTAGGCGTCCATGCTGGATGACGAGGATGGAGATGAGTAGGTTGATGCGGCACGACCGCCAGTTATCGATCGAGCATTGTTTATAAGGCTCTGTCTGACTGCGCTAGATGATCGATGAGCCACGGTGCCGCGAGTTGCTGTTCTTGCTGCCCACATGTCTGTTGGTTCGTAGAGTTGGAAAGAATTCGAAGCACCGTGAGGGCGAAAGCCAAAATTTGGGACTGGACCGCCAAAGCCACACATGGCAATACTCGACGCTGCACATGGTAGAATAAGTCACGACATTGATGAGCACAAGGAAGTACAAAGATGGAAGTAAGAAAGTATGGGATCAACGCGTTATTCCCCACGTTGTCGTTCGTCCTGCGGTCGGCGGTCGTCGACGTCATGCCGGCCTCGAGACCGCGGGGGTGGTGATCGAGACCGACTTCGACTCCTCGAGTGATATGCGCGCCTTGATGGCCGTCTACCATCATCTCGCTCCTTATCCCTAGGAGAGCGATCTCGAGGGTGGCGCGTTGGTGATGTCCGGTACAGACGGTGGTTTTCCCTTCGAGGAGGCGGACTTCGCGACCTGGACATTGAGGAGGATCTACGATGTCGGTGACCCGCATCTCTGCTGCGGCTACGCGGTCTTGATCCTCCCTGGTCATGCTGGTGTCGGTCCTCTCTGTCGGCTCGTCGACGTTCCTTGCGTTCTCGTTTCTCCTCCTTCCGAAGGCGCTTTTCCTCCTTTTTCCGTCTCTTCTCCTCCTTCTCTGCTTCTTTCTCTTCGGGAGATTTGGTAGGACCGCTGCTTGATGAGGGTCCTTCCGTGGTGGATACACGCTTGACCGGCGCAAAACCACTATCGAACGAAGTGTTAGAATAAAGATTGGGCCGTGTAATCGGTCATATGGTACTGACAGTGCAGCAGCTAACGCATCTTCCTCTGCTTCTTTAATTTTCCTTATCTCTGCGGCTCTTTCTTCTTCGCCGTCCTTGGCGTCTCGGTTATACCAGTGAACGTCCTTGTTCTTTTGCCATCTTCCAGTCGGCGCGTTTATAGAATGACCTTAGCCAGTTAGACATGATTAGACTCGTAATTGTGCCGAAATCGTATGCAAATTTACCCAGGTAGTGCTAGAAACGTGGGTGAGCCTCTGTGGTGCACGTAGCGAACTGTCGTGGAATTCTCGAACTCACCTCGCGATCCTTGTCTGCACCAACATCGCTCCATTTGAACTCTGCTGCGCCTCCTCTAGTCCCTCCTCTTGTTTGAGAGTACATTCTTGAGCTTCAGGCGTTGATGTTTTGCGGTCAATACCACTTGGGTGGTCGCTCGGTCCAAAGTCGAACCGCAAGAACGCGACCCTCATCTCTCAATCTAGACTGACCATTGCTCCCTGAACTCCTACCTTACACTCATGGCCACATCTCGCCCACCCGCTGGGCAAGGCATATCCCAACCACCGCACAGCGCAGGGAGACGATTCAAGGGACTTCGATCCGTATTGGACCCATCGCAAATCCCCTCACCAGCTAGTCACGTTTGGTCGGATCAGCGTCGATGGCAAGACCGGCCATATAACACCACCAGAGACGTAGAGATTGAGATCCCATTGGCAGGAAGTGACTGCATTTATGAGGACCAAGGTAATAGTACGCTCATTCGACCCCCTGGATGCGATGCTTACGCGTGCATTGATCAAAGGGAACTCGACGCCGCGGTTTCTACGGATGTCGGTTTATGCGATGCCCTGCACGTACGACCTTGCGGAGACCTGCAATATACCACTAGGATTTGTCTTGCAGCCATTCGCTGATCAACCTCCTGAAGAGCAACCTGTTCCCCTCGCGACCTTCAACGACCAACCACCGCCCCGTTGCGACCACTGTGGAGGGTACATTAACCCTTGGGTTGCATGGGCCGCGAGCGGACAAAGCTGGGTATGCAACCTGTGCGAGACCTCAAACCCAGGTATCCTGCGACCATTTCCTCCTTCTCTAAAGCCTCATCTGACATGTGTGGTGTAGTTTCCGCAGACTACTTCTCTCCCATCGACTTCAACGGTCGGCGAATGGACCATCATACACGCCCTGAACTCAACTTCGGAACGGTTGATTTTGCAGCACCTTCGCAATACAACGCTCCTCAACCTTTACCTCGTCTCCTCCCCTCGTTTATACCGCCACCAGACTCGACATCTAGGCGGAAATCTCTTTCTGCTCCTCCAGAACTCCGAGATCCAACACCGCTCAGGACTCTTTTTGTGATCGACGTTAGCTCGACTTCCGTGCATCGGGGGCTTCTTCCGGTGTTCTGTGAAAGCATTCGAGTTGCGTTGTACGGCGGCTCACCGAACGAGATTGGGACCGGCTTGTTCAACGCGGAGTTGAACCCCGCCATGAAAGTCGGATTCATGACGTTCAACGAATCCCTCCAATTTTTTGAGCTGTCTGTGAGTCTCTCCGCTTACTTTTCAGCTTGATTTTCGCGGACTAAGATCGTTTTTGACCCTTGAGGAAAGCCAGATCAGACTCAACCTGGAATGCTTGTTGTCGCAGACGTAGACGAAGTCTTTGTTCCAACGCGAGATAGGATGTTTGTCGATCCACAGGAGTGCAGGTATGTTACTGTCAATGATCGGCGCGGAACGTGTCGCTAAAGGACGACTCAGGGAAGCAGTCGAAACGCTCCTTGATGCGATTCCCCGAATGTTCGCGCACGTCGTGTCCCCTAGCTCAGCCTTATGTGCAGGTTTGCAGGGCTCGCTCGCATCTCTTGTAAGAGTTTATTACTTCGTTCCAAGCTCATCTTACCGAGTTGACGTTTTGGTCTGTGGCAGTCACGCACTGGTGGGCAAGTCCTCGCATTCACAGCGTCTCATCCGAACTTCGGGCCTGGCATCCTCACCCCACGAACTGAAGGAGAGCTTTACGGAACGCCGCAAGAACACAAGCTTTGGGAACCCCAAGAAGTTGTGTGGAAGGATTTGGCTGAAGAGTGTGCCGAGTCGGGCGTTGGGGTCAACCTCTGGGTCTTCCCTGA
>WSTX01005375.1:0-23138 GCA_019633405.1 Tulasnella sp. 408 | reverse complement strand
GGGTAGGTAGTTAGCTTGCTGATACCTGTCCCGTGGATGCGCGCCGCGATCTCGGCGTCGCTCCGTCAGCAGCTCAACGTCATGCTTAGGAGTGGATTGACACGGTATGTCTTATTATGATCGGTCGAGGGACTCTATCGTTCTAGGCCTGACTCGGACGCCCTTCACTAGACATGAACCTTCCACCTTCCCCAGACCAAGTAATGACGTCTACCACCGCTGTGTCTAACACAGGTAATGCACACCATCTCTCCAGCTTTGCAGCTCATTGAAACAACTCGTCTACGTTAGACCCTCCGCTTCCTCTTCACGATCGTCCACTCGTCGCGATATCGTGCCCGGCTCCTCTCACGAGGACTGCCACCTCCAGCGAAGACATGGACACATTGGAACACCTAGCGTATGTTAATCGAAGACTTCAACATTTACAAACTCCTACCCGGCCTCGAACCCCCATGCAACACGGATGAACGCGTCAGCGAACCAATCGAACGGTTGCCCTTCACGCGTACTCTCCCTGATCTCCTTCAAGCGGAGACAGTGTCGCCACCTCTCTTAGTCAACACCGTCTCATCTTCATTGACGGAGGAAGAAGTTGCGTTTCTGGATATTCTCTCCCTACTTCTCCCTCCCGACTTCATCCCGTCGCTTGAGGCTATGGATGAGACGCTGCCGGATCCCGTGCCTGAGCCACCTACCACACCTTCAACTACATCGACCACGCCAAGTGTGTCAACTTTGCCAGTCAGCTCCGCCTCCTTGATTAGTCCAACCACATTGAACAACGACCTATCGGTTTCCCCGCCGGCAGACGAACGTCAACCTCCTGTCCTGGAATCACCCAATCAAGCGGAGGAACCTATGCCGGGGCCTTCGGCGCCTCGACCCACCAGACCCCGCGTTGCCCCCTACCCAGGGGAGTCCTTACTTCGATTCCAGCCCGCTTTTTCTCCTCCAGAACCAAGTTATCCACCCGATGGCCCGGCTTACTTAGCCTGTCAGTGTCTGGGCGGCCCAACCACCAAACCATGGCGACATTGGAATGACGCCTGCCCTTCTAATCCCGACCGGGGTCAGAGGCCTTTCGTTTGCGACATTTGCGGTGATGCATTTACGACCAAGTTTAACAAGAACCGTCACGTTAAGCGACGCCATCTGTAGGTTTGTTTTGCCCTGTGGTCTTTTTTTCTCGTTTCATTTGAAGTCCGTTGTGTTCTCGGATCGCTTTCATTGGCACCTCCACTTGTTTTTGAACCAGGGTTTTCTGCTCAGTGCGCAATAAAAAATCTGTCTGTTGCTCATACACAGTCCACCGCATGCGAGCAGTCCCCATAGTGTTCATTGATGATACAGGAGGTCGTCGCAGCGGGCATGTTGACGTTTGTTATCGACTCCAGCAAGAATTACAAAAAATTATAGATGCACTTAGGTGCGAACTTCTTGCAACATGAACGACTTACGAGATAGCAACCCAAGGTCGACTGGTCGATCGCGCCTGGGGGACATTCTTCTAAGGTCGAGTATCTCTTACCGTTCAATCGTATTGCGCCGGTGAGGAAGAACGGAACGATATGACATAGACTTTGTCTCCGGTCGGTAGTAGCTTCGCGGAACGGAAGAAACCACGTATCAGACTCTTTAAGATGCTTCAGAGTAATAGGCTAACTCGATTGAAGATTGTTTGTTTACAAAATAGATGGACTGCGAGGAGAAGGGCTGACAGGCGGCCGGTCACGGGCCAGATCAACCTCCGTTGGCTTCCCAATTCATTGCCAAAGACCGTCCCCTCCCAAATAGCTCGGACACCAGGCAATCCCTTCCATGAATAGCCT
Source organism: Tulasnella sp. 408 (assembly GCA_019633405.1). Classification (NCBI taxonomy): domain Eukaryota; kingdom Fungi; phylum Basidiomycota; class Agaricomycetes; order Cantharellales; family Tulasnellaceae; genus Tulasnella; species Tulasnella sp. 408. The sequence continues at coordinate 21,306 of WSTX01005375.1, read as the reverse complement.
TGAGATCCTCCTTTACCCTTCAGTTAATTTGACTCTCTGCTTACCAGCCGACTCACCTTCGGCTTGTGGAAAACTTGCAACAGGCAGGCTTGTTTCTCTAAGCTGCAGGCTAGATCACCAAGCATAAAGAGCGGAGATTAGGAGAACGCGCTATCTATACCTGCTCGGACTTGGTGAGATGCCCGTCTTCGAGATGAGCTCACCTACCCAGAACCGCCGACATCCCAGCTCAAGTTGACCCCCGGAGCGGACTCGCAGGTTATGACGAGCTCGAAAATGCGGGTCAGGTTTACAACTGGGTTGTTTCTTCTGCGTCTGCTCTAGTGTTAACTTATGGAGGCACGAGTGGCAACGGTCTGGTAATCTTCAACGCTTTGAATGCCGGCGATCGAAAGAAGCTTGCGATTTTAGGCCTTGAACTTCACACGGGGCATTCCAAAATTCAACTCGTCATCCAATTCCGAAATGATCCCCAGCGGCGGGTACCAACGTTCGACATACTGTACAAGGAAAGAATCATGAAAGCAGAGAAGAACGGAGACAGCGAGAGCTTCATGTAGCCCACTCAATGCGACTCGACCCGATGGAGATCGGAAATCAAATGGATTGAAAGTCCTAGCTTTCAACTTTCAAGATGATCTATCCATTCCAGACGTTACCAGTCGAGCATGGGTGATTTCAGCGAAGGATGCGGCTGCGGCGATCAATTGCGGCCTAGATACGCTCTCGTCGGTACCTGTCCATGATCAGTAGGATTGAGAAGAAGTCTCCGCCGGCTCCTTCAATACTGGAAAGGGCCACAACGATGTGACCCGCACTCAATGGGGGACGTAGTTCGACGGTCTGGGGGCTTTCGGCGGAGGAGACCTGCGGTCGACGGGAAGCCGCCTGCACTCTATGCGCCTCGATGTCGTTCAGCACTCCTAGTTTCGATTAGGGACCGGGGGGGATGTCGAGGAGGGTCTGGCATACTACAACTCTGGTTCGGGGGATGGAATGCGTCGGGTGGCGCCAGCGGGGAACATCACGGCAACCGCAGCAAGTACTATTAGCCCAGAGAAGAAGCAACGAACTAGAATGTTGGATACAGACGGGGAGAATAATGTGTGAGGGGGTGCTTGGTCTTTGTTTTGCTTAGGTAATAATGCCTAACTTGGGCAAACTTCCAACGGTGCTGAAGTAGAACGACAGTCAGGCAGCAGAGGTCTTCCTCTTTCTACCATCATCACCCCTCGCGTTTTCGAGCATCACCCCAGAGCGCCCGAGCCTCCCTCTTAGTGCTTGTTACCTCTATTGCTATCCACTCGCTGCTCTTTCGTATCACCGCGATGCTCTCTTCCACCGCTACACGCTGCGGCCATCCACCTGGTGTCCATGCCGCATCGACCTCCAATCCCACACCACCTACCCTCCTACCGCCCCCTCCTACAGGGTACGTTACAGTCTCATCACGCTTTATCTTGTTTTTTTCTTCGTATCGTGCGTCGTATTGACTGTCGATGCAGCTTCCTCGCTTGCCCTACACAACACGGCCTTGGTCGAACGAGTCTCCAGTCTTCCAACGAAGAGAAGCTCCTTCAAGCCATCATTAGCTCTATTTCATGCCGCCTCGAGAAGCTCTCGCTCTCGGACGACCCCGTTCTCGAGTCTGCGACCCCTACTGTCCTGTCACCGGTCTACATCGAGACGCCCGCAGGAACCCACTCGACGCCGAGTCAACACCCCGTGCGGTCCCGCTTGGTCGACACCAAAGCAAAGCTTTTTGAAAGACTTTCGAACGGCTTGAAGGCTGGATTGTACAGGTCAATGAAGAAGCGCCGCGACCTCAAGAAGCATCAAGCCCCTATTCCACCGTAAGTGACGTCACGCGACGGTCTGCACTGCAATCGCGATTCTGACCACGAAACTCCTTGTCCACTGCAGCCCCCCAGCCTCCCGATGTTCACTGGCCGACCATCAAGACTATCTTCTCGGGCGAAGAGTCCCGGCTATGGGTGGCCTTTCGGTGTCGGATTCCACTGAGGTCAACGCAAACAGCCGCGACACTATGTTCCAAGGACTATCCGCCTTTGCTGTTCAAGGAACGCCTGCTCCAGAAGCCATAAATCCCACCTTCCTCGAACCTTGGTCCTCCGATACTTCTCCCTCAACCTCAACCTCTACTGTCTGGACACTTGGGGATGAAGTCACCGACGACACCATGGACGAAGACGAGCAACCATCGCCATCACCTCGCCCCACTTCACCTACGCCGATGGACTTCGAGGCATCCCCGCCCTCGAGCGAGGCGACAGCTGCTCCTGAATCGCCTCAAGCCCCATTTGAAGCATCAGCACCAAGCGATTCTGGCGATTCTGTCGAGGAGCCAACCGACCAAGTCATGAGCGACGAAGAGCAGGGTTTCAGCAGCTCCGAGGGTCCTCATCAGACGGAACCCACCGACATGATAATCGACCCGTACGTATTCATTTCCGCCCATAGCTAAGAACGGCTATTAACCCCTGCCTGATTACTAGTTCTTCTACCGAAAGCGGATCCTCGGCCCTGTCTGGCCGAGAGGTCGACATGGTCGATGCCGAAGACCCAAGACGCACCACCTCGTTTGAGTACGTCCTCCTTCTCTCGACGCCCTTTCTGCTAGCGCTGACTTGAGATACATCCATCAGACCGCCAACCACCTCTTCTGCCCAGCTTACTCGGGATGCACCTGCCTCCAACGAGAGCAGTCGATTGGCAACATCTGCTACGAACCCAGACCCAGCCCCGGCTCCAGTCAACTCCGCAACCGTTGAAGCCCCTTTCTACCAAGCGGAGGAGCTAAGTTCGGCGACTTCGGAACCCAACGTCACCAACCGCCAAGTCGCGAACACCCAACCAACGGACTCCGCCCCCACCCCTCCCGCAGATGCGACGCTTAATCCAGCTGCTGTGGACCACGCCGCTCGACTAGCTTCAGCACCGACGTCGACGGCTGGACCGTCGACCCCAACCCCGGCATCGGCCCCCACGACTTCCACCCAGATGCCAGGGCAAGCTACCAACGGGCACGCCTCCTGCGTCCACCAGGTTCTCAGCAAATTGAGGCTCTCAAAGCGGGCTCCTCAGTCTACTCAACCCTCCGTCAACGACGAAGCATCTGAGGAAGCTGAGGCCAAGGCCTTCTTCGCCAACTTGTCCAAGGTCGCCCCTCGTCGCAACCCTGCTCAGTCCCAAGCAAAACCAGTGCCCCCACCTCCTTCCTCCGGGCCAAAGCAAACCAAGGGTAGCGCTTGCAGGTCGCTTATGGATGATCTCATGGCTGGCTTCAGAAAGTCGTCGCAGGAGCAAACCGCCGCCACCCGCTCCTCCGCTCAGTCACCTCCAGCCACTACCACCGTCCCCATCACATCGCCCGCCACCGGACCCACGCGCCCCCTTCCCCCTTCCTCTGGTCGACAAACTAATCGACAACCAACTCTACCTTCATCAGTCGTCGAAACCCGTCGTTATGTTGTAGCATCGCCTTCTGGTCGTGCTCCTGCGACGGTTTCGGCAACTGGTAAGGTCCCCAGCTCGTCGCCCACCATCCTCTCTACGCGTCAAGCCTCCCTTCCTGTTGTCGCTGGTCGACAAAATGGTCTAAACTCCCCTCTACCTTCTTCAGTCGGAATCGGTCGTCAAGTAGCAGCACAGCTTTCGGGCCGAGCGCCTTGGACCGTTTCTGCGACTGATAAGGTCAACGGACCATCAGGAAGCATTTCCACCGGTACTGGAACACCTTCGGAGGCTCATCAACTTTCAAGCGCTGGGATGGACGACGTTGAGCCTGGGCAGCGAGTTATAAAAGGATCGGGAAGGGTGGCACGGGCGACTCGCAGAACGGGACTGACGTGGCAGATCGTCCAACAAGCGGCTCAACAAAACCAGGCGGCATGGAATGTGGCTCAATCCAGTGCAGCGGCGTCGACTGCATTGAGCTCTCTCGAGCGGGATCTAGAGGAGCGCCGATCCGAAGAATGGCACGCCGCGCAACCTCCGCCTCCACCAGAGGCGATTCCGTATATCAAAACCGGCGAGGAGTACGAGGGTGACGAAAACGATGACGGGGCTTTGCTCGACTGGATCCTCAGTCAAGAAGATTGAAAGACGGAGCGAATGTTGTGTATTTATTTCATAGAGGTTCTGGTTTCTTCGAATGGTTCTTGGTTTCTGTGCTTACTTTTCTGTGTTTCTTGCCTCTGACCGTTTCAAAGGTTCTCTTCGTTCTATATTTGTTGTAATTTTTGATTTATGTTCAGGGATTTCCCTTGCGAGTGTTAGTCGTGCCGTGTGTGTCGAGTGGGATCACCAGGGGCTAGTCAAAACGGGTGATTGACATTCTGTAGCAAGCGATGAAATCTGAACGTCTACAAGGAACCAGCCGAAGAATGACACGAGAAAAAACTGTCGCTCACCGCGTGGGTTCTCGATTAGCACGCTTGGGGAATTAGGTGAGCTAACGTGACTCCCTGGGGTACCTGTGAACCAGCGAAGAGAGCGGCATGGGACGCACCTGCCGTTATCATGCAACCACGGCCTTGGCTCTCTCCTCGAGATGAACAATGGCGGAGCTGCCCTCACAATATATTCGCCATAAAATTGCGACAGTTGAACCAATCCCATCTCCTCGGTGAGCGTCGTCGTCTCCCGTTCCGCGGCGGCCGACTCAACCGAAGTATCCCTGCCCTTATTTTCAGCCGGGACTTGGTGGCCACCTGAGGGAGGTAGGGGAATCACTATTCCGATGTTTTGACCGAATAGGATAGAACCACGACCGACCTGCTGAATTACTCGGGGACATGTAAAACAAGCGACACAGCCCGCATAGCTGCCTTGGGGAGTCGGTGATCCGTCCATCCATACCGCCCATTCCGGAGCCTTCTATACTGGCCTCCTTTCCAAAGATTTGCCTCATTTTGTCGTTTCACGACTTGGCCGTACCAGCGATCTCGAGTGCTGAGCCAGCGGAAACCCCTGATGCGCTCCCCTGGTATCGGCGGGTATCTGCTGCATGCACCTACGAGCATCTTCTACATCCTGAATATGGATTCCATACTCACATAAGTCCCTCTATTTCTTCTGTATATATCCCGGCGAAGGCATACAGACATCAATGCGTAGGAATGTTTATGCAATTGACCGGAAGAATTCGGCGATGGCGAAGCTCGAGATTAGTGCTGAAGCATAACCTCAGCGTACGCAATAGTCAACCTATTGCGAGTGCCGATTTTGAGGATTGTACCGGGATCCTAGATATATGCGGAGGGTGGGATAGACCCTTATCCTGATATGAACGGTTGTACTACCCTGATACTCCTGCATTCCGACAGCATAGAGAGATAAGGGAGCTAGACGATTCCGTTTTTGCGATGCTAGAAGTGTGCGAATACAACCAGTCATCGGGATGCCATCTGAATCCGCAAAGGGCTACGAGCGAGGGTCTCTGAGCGATGAATTCGTCCTTACGCCGGGTGTTTATAGCTGCAAGCACCAAAAGAGCTCAGAAGACCAGATACAACGGGTATGGTATAGATCCAAGTGTGAGGGTCCACGTGAAAGCTTTGAAAAACGAGATAATAGAAGGTACAAGCAGTAGCAGATGTGCGTATTACGGAACTAGCCAGTGGGAGCCGTTGCCGTAATGACAGGAGCGGATATCAGCTTAGGCAGAATTGAAAATTGCAAAAGGTTTGGGATTAAAGAGAACTTGCCCAAAACGCTGGTCAATACCAATCCGAGAGGGGATCCTGGGGTCTTGGACGAGGGGTAATGTAGCGTAGGTATAAGGGTTTGGAGGTTAGGGTGATTGAAATTATAAGGCCAGGTATGATACTGACCAAAACAATGAAGATTTCTCGGCATGAGCGATAGGTAATTGAAGCCTTGACGTGATTATCAATATTGAGGGAGCAGCTTAAGCCTTGTCGTGGCCCTTAATTAATCGTGGATATCAGGGATGCGGTCGCAGATTGCTTGAGCTTGAGAGTAGCACAAGTTGGCTTGGTCGTGCTTCGATTGGACTTGATAAATATCCCCCAGGGTGCACAGAGCATTCGCTCGGGGCCCGTCTTGGCCGGTGCGGCCGAAGATTTCTGCTGCTTCGGTGCAGAAAGAAGCGGCCGTCTCGTATTCACCATCACTGGCGTAAAGCTCTCCCGCGATGCACAGGACATTTGCTCGACAGTCGTCTGGACCGATTCGACCGTAGATTTCTGCTGCTTTGCTGTAGAAAGAAGCGGCCTTCCAGTGCTCCTGATCACTTCGGTAAACCTCTCCAACGCTGCACAAGGCATTCGCTCGACGGTCGTCTCGACCGATGCGACCGTAGCTTTGTGCTGCTTCGGTGTAAGAAGCTGCGGCCTTCCCATGCTCTCCATGACTATAGTACAGCTCTCCCGCATTGCACAGGGCATTTGCTCGACGCTCGTCTTGACCGATGCGATTGTAGATCTCTGCTGCTTCAGTGTAGGACGAAGTGGCTTCAGCGTGCTTCCACCATTGACGTCGATAAAGCTCTGCCGCGCTACACAGGGTATTTGCTTGACGCTCGTGTTGACCGATCCGACCGTAGATCTCTGCTGCTTTAGTGTAGGATAAAGTGGCTTCGTCGTGCTTCCACGATTGATGTTGGTAAAGCTCTCCCAGGCTGCACAGGGCATTCGCTTGCCCCTCATCAAGACTGATAAGGGTAGACGTCTTGTCTGGTGTGACATCGAACATCTTGGCGTTGAGGGCATCTGACTGCTCGCGGTAGACATCTCTCAAGCCACACAAAGCCTGGATTTGCCCGTCGTTGTCAGCGATGCGACCGTAGATCTCTGCTGCTTCGGTGTAAGAAGAAGCGGCCTTCACATGCTTCGAATCGCTTCGGTAAAGCTCTCCTGCGCTGCACAGAGCATTCGCTCGACGGTCGTCTTGACCAATGCGACCGTAGATTTCTGCTGCTTCGGTGTAGGAAAAAGCGGCCTTCCCATGCTGCTGATCACTTCTGTAACGCTCTCCCAGGCTGCGGAGGGTATCCGCTTGACCCTCGTCAAAACTCATATGGGCAGACACGTTTTCTCCTTGGACATTGGACGTCTTGGCCTTGAGGGTATTAGACTGGTGGAGGTAGAGGTCTCTCAAGCCACACAAAGCCTGGATTTGTCCGTCGTTATTGGTGATGTGGGTGTAGAGCTCCAGAGCCTCGGTGTAGGATAATCTGGCTTGATTATATTTCGATTGGCTTCTGTAAAGCTCTCCCGCGCTGCACAGGGCATTTGCTCGACCCTCGTCTTGACCGATGTGACCATAGATTTCCGCTGCCTCGGTGTAAGAAGAAGTGGCCTTCCCGTGCTGCCGATCACTTCGGTAAGACTGCCCCGCGCCGTACAAAGCATTCGCTCGACGCTCGTCTTGACCGATGCGACCGAGAATTTCTGCTGCTTCTATGTAGAGAGAAGCGGCCTTCCCATGCTCGCCATTAGTATGGTAAAGCTCTCCCGCGCTGCACAGGGCATTCGCTTGATCCTCGTCTTGACCGATGCGACTGTAGCTTTCTGCTGCCTTAGTGTAGGAAGAAGCAGCCTTCCCGTGATCCCGATCACTTCGGTAAAGCTCTCCAGCGCTGCGCAGGGCATTCGCTCGCCGCTCGTCTTGACCGATCCACCCGTAGATTTCTGCTGCTTTGTTGTAGGAAGAAGCGGCCTTCCCGTGCTTTGAATCACTCTGATAGAGCTCTCCCGCGCTGCACAGGGCATTTGCTCGACGCTCGTCTTGACCGATGCGACCGTAAATTTCTGCTGCTTCGGCGTAGGAAACTGCGGCGTTCCCATGCTCCCCATGACTATAGTAAAGCTCTCCCGCACTGCACAGGGCATTTGCTCGAAGCCCGTCTTGATCGATGCGACTGTATATTTCTGCTGCTTCGGTGTAGGACGAAGCGGCTTTGTCGTGCTTCCCCCATTGACGTCGGTAAAGCTCTCCCAGGATGCACAGGGCATTCGCTTGCCTCTCGTCAAGACTGATATGGGCATACACGTTGTCTTCTTGGAGATTGGACGCCTTGGCTTTGAGAGCATTTGACTGTTGGAGGTAGACGTCTCTCAAGCCACACAAAGCCTGGATTTGACCGTCGTTGTTGGCGATGCCGGCGTAGATTTCCCGAGCTTCAGTATAGAGCAGCTCGGCTTCGTCATACTTCGATTGGCTTTTGTAAAGCTCTCCCGCGCTGCACAGGACATCTGCTCGACGTTCTTCTTGACCGATGCGACCGTAGATTCCCGCTGCTTCGGTGTATGAAGAAGCGGCTTTTCCGTGCTGCTCATCACTTCGGTAAAGCTCTCCTGCGCTGCAAAGAGCATTCGCCTGACGCTCGTCCTGACCGGTCCGACCGTAGATTTCCGCTGCTTCGGTGTAGGAAGAAGCGGCTTTGCTGTGCTTCCGCGATTGACTTCTGTAAACCTCTGCTGCGCTGCACAAGGCATTCGCTCGACGCTCATCCTGACCGATCTGACCGTAGATTTCCGCTGCTTCGATGTAGGATGAAGCAGCTTCATCGTGCTTCCAGAACTGACGTCGGTAAAGCTCTCCCGCGCTACACAAAGAATTCGCTCGGAGCTCGTCTCGACCGATGCTACCATAGATTTCTGCTGCTTCGGTGTAGGAAGAAGCGGCCTTCTCGTGCTCCCGATCACTTCGGTAAAGCTCTCCCGCGCTACACAGAGCATTCGCTCGACGGTCGTCTTGAGCGATGCGACCATAGATTCCCGCCGCTTCGGTGTAGGAAGAAGCGGCCTTCCCGTGCTTCGAATCACTTCGGTAAAGCTCTCCTGCGCTGCACAGGGCATTCGCTCGGCGCTCATCTTCACCGATGCGACCGTAGATTTCTGCTGCTTCGGTGTAGGAAGAAGCGGCCTTCCCGTGCTCCCGATCAATGCGGTAAAGCTCTCCCGCGCTGCACAGGGCATTCGCTTGACGCTCGCCTTGACCGATGCGACCGTAAATTTCTGCTGCTTCGATGTAGGACGAAGTGGCTTCGTCGTGCTTCCGCGGTTGACCTCGGTCAAGCTCTCCCAGGCTGCACAGAGCATTTGCTCGATGCTCGTCGTGACCGATGCGAGTGTAGATTGCGATAGCTGTACCGAAGGTTGATGCGGCTTCGCGGTACTTAGATTGACCGGCGTAGGCTTGCCCTAGGCCGTATAAGGCGTTTGCTTGTCCTCCGCTATTGCCGATGCGGATATGAACTTCTAGTGCTTGAGTGTAAGTTGATTCCGCTTCGGCATAATTGCGTTGATCGCAGTAGATGTCGCCTCTGCCCACTAATGCCTCTGCTAGACCCATGTCATCACCAATGCGGGCGCACACTTTCTCCGCTTCGCCAAACGCCTCTGCGGCCTCCGTAAATTTAGATTCAAGGCGGGCAACGCTTCCCAGCCCTTGTAGCGTTTTGGCTCGGCCCTGCCCATCACCAATGCGAACAAAGATATCGTGCGATTGACGGAAGGCTTCTTTGGCCCGGTCATAGTCTGATCGGCCACGATACACATGACCCAACCCACGCAACGTGCTTGCTCGACCCGGATCATCATCATGAGCATCATAGATTTCTTGTGCAAGAGTTAAGGCCTCTTCCGATTCGCTCAATCTAGATTGAAGATGATAGATGTCCCCAAGTCCCCGAAGCGTATTCGCTCGGCCCGTGTGATCATGGATAAGACCGTATGTGTCCCGCGCTTGGGTGTAGAACTCCTCCGCCTTGAGGTATTCACACTGAGCGGCGGACACGGTTCCTAGTCCATACAAGGCTTCTGCTCTCTCCTTTCGGTCCTCTTTGCCGTTCGCACTATCGAGGACTTTCTGGAACAGTGAGGCGGCGTCGATGTAGCGAGCGTGTAATTCATGCGTGCGGCCCATTTGTAAAAGGAGTCGATGGCCTATCACTTTGGAGTCCGAAGCCGGTCCGCCCACCGGGCGTATTGATGGCTGAGTGAGGGTATATTAAAAACTACAGTGCGGGAACGGGGGTTTAGACTCACCGCCCATTTAACCTCGTCACAACATTTGGAAATGATCGGTCTCTCTCGCGGGTTGAACGCCCAACAATCCGTCATCAAGCTGCAAAGCATAACGATTTGTGATAGCTGTTCGTCTTCCACAGCTGACGGCACTTTGCCCTCAATCACTTGCTGCGTAATAGCTGTCCCCGATTCCAGTTGCGAAAAAGGAAGTTTTTCTGTCATTATCTGTCGAGCGATCCACGGCTCAAAGTCAGTAACTACTGCCCGAGATCCACGTTTCTCGAAACACCTTACTTCCCAGCACACCCATCCAGCCGACCAAATATCACTCGATAAACCGGGACGGTTCCCATTCACGACTTCGGGAGGCGCCCAGCGAAGAGACCAAGCAGGTCCAGTCAACGTCAGCTGATTTCCGGTTGCAACGACGTTTATTCGGTGATCCTTCGCAGCAGTTGGATCGCTGACCGGCGCGTGGCCACGCCCTTCATTGGCGCCGCCGTCTCCTGACTCCTTTACAAAACGAGCGGACCCAAAATCGGTAATTACTGCTCGATTAGATGAACTGACTAGAATATTGAGCTGTTGCGTTGTCAAGATCAGAAGAGAAATCACAACTGGGTTACGTCACTCAACCCACCGACTTGAGATCACCGTGGCAAATCGGCGGTTGGCGGGTGTGAAGGTACTGAAGCCCTTCGAAAGTATCCTGTATCTGGGATAGACAGGTTGTGAGCTCACTGCACGCCTTCTTCCTGCCAGATAGTACTCACAAGGGAAATGCGTTCAGGAACTTCCCTCCCTCTCGCCGCAAGAAACCCTTTCACGTTCCCATTAGGCTCCCAGCCCAAAATTATCCAAGCATTTCCACTTTTGATATCTTCAACGAACGCCAAGAACCGGACAATGTTCTCGTGAGACAGCCCAGCCATCGTTTCAACTTCATGAACAAAACTCTACGGATGAGGCAGTGAGGGTCTTCCAAGGTGGAGAAGTATTCGATCTTCTTACATTGACGAATATGTGTGGGTCCATGTTTTGATGATATTGTAGCTTCTTCACTGCCACTTTTTCTTTGCGACTCCATACCCGTCGTTTATAGGTCGCTTGGATGACCACGGCTTTACCACCTCTTTTAGACCCTCCCAGAGAATTTAAACTGACCGTATTTGCATTTGCTCGGAAGTTCGATAGCTTGTCCAGTCTCTCTCGCTGTCGGTCGTGAAAGCTCGTCAACCGCTCCCCCGCTCCCTAACAGGTGGGACCCACCGCTGAAAGCTTATTCTTGTCGATCACGACCCCCCTACCCGCTTGCACTGCATCGGGAAGACTGTCTTCGTTTTCATCTTCATTGCTCGTTGACGTAGGACGTGAAGGCGTAGCCTTTGGGCGATGCCGATCTCGGAGGGGCCCAAGGAACGTGGAGACGAGTTCTTCCATTAGACCAAGTCCCGACAATCGTGTCAGACCGAGAGTATTGGGTAGTAGGAGTCAGATGCAGTCGAAGAATGGAGTTGTTGAGTTGCTGCGGTGACAAGGGAAGAGGTACGCGTAATAAGGTTGAACGTTGAAGTGGTGTCGGATGGAGGGATAAATCGGCCAACGCCTCGTCCGCGTGTGCGACTCGTGTGCCGCGGGGACGTGCACAGGAGCCCATCAGCCCGCGCCATGGAAGCCCAGCATTAGGCTCATCGTCACACGTTAGACCAGTCTTCGATCCCATCGATCGCAAATAGGGAGTTCACGCTAGCGAAATGAGGCGACAATGTGAAAAGTAGAAAACTCCCCGATTGGCGTTCTGCTCATAGCGAGGGTCGAGAACATTGACTGCCCCGCGGAAGGCAATTTAGCTCTCCATGATGTTTTCACAATCGTAGTAATATACGCTGGAGGCAATGATACATTCATTCGGCATGCCCTTTTCCCACCGGCTCCGCCTCAATTGGTACAATCACCGTCCCCCACTGGCTTTCCCACCGACTTAAATATACGGCTCTTCCGCCACATATTTGCCTAAGGAGTCCGAGAAATCTACTACGGGTCCTTCCGTACAACGACCCACCAGGCGAGGTGGTACCTCCTACCCAGGGGATCATTATCTGGACTCGATCCTCCTCTAAACTCCAGTGAGTCCCCATCAAGTCAAGGACGTCGACGAGACCTATATCCACCCCAGCTATCCATTCTGTCGTTACCCACGCGTTCCGACCAGAAGACCATTGCGACATTTGGACGTCTGCCCTTCTAATCCGGAAAGCGGTAGGAAACTTTTCCCTTGCGAGATTTTCGGTCGTGCTGTTCCATCCAATTCCCCGACCCTCTGATTGAGCGAAGCCAGAGGGAGGGTTTTTTGTCGGCCCCAATGTTCAGGCACATAAATACCCGCAACCACCCGAGCCCCTGACGTCACTCCGTGTCTTCCCGTGATGCTCATTTTAGACCGCTAAGTCCGTTTTCCCCGTTCTCGTTCTCGATTCGAACTACTTTGGGGATAGACAGTAAGTGTTCTGCCTTCTTGTTTCGTTCTTCGGTATCTAATCAAACCTCTCGTCGCTTGACTTTCCGACCTTGCGGGTGAAATTTTCATGCAAGTACTGTCAACCAATTTCGCTCCCAGTGGCTGTGTTCTTTATCTCCGACACCTCCGCCAAAGGTTCCCTATGCATACATATATGTATATATGTCCCGTAACACCCATATTACAAAGCATCAGAAAGTGTGTTAAGTCCATGGGGATTTTGTACCCGAAGTCCAGATTACACCTGCATCGCAGTCTCGTGCGCGATACCCGTCTTGCACCTCGATCATCCAAGCCGTTGTGCGAGAGGTTAGCGTCCACGTAAAACCACATCAGAGCGATACAGCTCAAAGACGAACGAGTCATGAGGTAGAGGCGACGCTTGGCGGCAGCTGCTCTGAACAGTCAAGGGAAACAGCGTTAGAGCGACGGCACGGCTCAAGGACGAGCGGGTCATGTGACCGAGGCGACACTAGGCGGCGGCTCTGACAGTCAAACAGGAACAGCATAAGAGCGATAAGACTCAATCGGAAGAGTGATTCGTGTGGCAGAGGTTGAGTTAGGCGGCGGCTTTGACAGCTGTTAGTACTTAACCCTAGTCAGGCGAAACCAGACTCTCGCAAGCCGGAGCTGCGCGACCTCTCGAAGACTTAAACTGGTACTGACCGGCTCACCTTCCGCCATAAATTCGCCATATATCCCCACTCTCTTAAATATTGGACCATCATGTGAAGTGATCGTGTTGATGAAAGTCTCTCAATACACTCGTACGAGAAAGTTGAATCTGATCAGGAAACTCAGAGTGGTCTTTCTCCCGCTAGTGCATGCAACCTTATAAGTAAATGTATACCATTATAACCATCCGCTTCTTGTCCAGAGGGTCGGGTAAATGGCGCCTGCGCGCGCCGCTACGGTTTTCTCAGCCCAGAATGTTCAGGCACGGGGTCATGAGCGACACCGAGCGAAGCTCCGGTGGATCCGAGGCTGATCGCGAGACGGAGCCCACCAACGGGATGATGATGGATGCGTGTGGACACTCTTGAGCCTATACCTAAGAACAGATATTGACCCCCACCTGACTCCTAGTTCTTCTACCGAAACGGCATCATCGACGCTCGTTGGCCGAGAAATCGACATGAGCGATGCGGAAGTCACACGACGCTCCAGCTCACTTGAGTACGACTTTCTATTTGCCGCCTTCGTGCAAGTCCTGACTTGAAATACTTTCTTCAAGCCACCGATCGGCTTCTCCCCTCAGCTAACTCGAGATTCACCTCCTCGTGCCGAGCCCAGCCAACTGGGAGCACCCGATACGAACTCTGTCCCCGACCCAGGTCAGGTTATTTCCGTAAACGTTGGAGCAACCCAACAGCAGCCGCCATCTGCGCAACACCTTCCAGTCTCTGGCTTCAACCACACGGAGAAGTCTAGTTCGGTGGCTTCGGACCCCAACGCCACCAAGCGCCAGCTCGCAATCTCCCAATCACCGAACTCGACCCCTGTCCCAACGGTAATACGACTGTTAATACGATGACCGTGGATCAGGCTGTCGTTCCACCAGCTTCAGTACCGACATCGACGGCTGGACTGTCGACATCAACCCCGACATCGCCTCCGAGGAATCCCACCCAGATGCCAGGGCAAGCTCCCAACGGGCACGCCTCCCGCGTCCACCAAGTCCTCAGTCAATTGAGACTTTCGAAGCAGGATCTGGAGTCTACTAAACCGTCCTTCAACGATGACGCAGCTGAGGAAGCCGATGCCAAAGCCTTCTTCGACAATTTGTTCAAGCGTGTCCCTCGCCGCGACGTTTCGAAGCCGCAAGCGAAGCCAGCACCCCCACCTCCCATATCCGAGCCAAAGCAAACCAAAGGCAGTGCCTCTAGGTCGCCGATGGATGATCCCATGGCTGGCTTCAGAAAGTCATTGAACCCAACGTCTTCGTCGTCGCAGCAGCAAATCGACGCCACCAAAACGTCCAGCACATCGCCCACCATCCACCGCACCAACTCTCCCTCACCTCTGTCGCTGGTCGACAACCTGGTCCAAACCTCACTCTACCTTCCCCAGTTGTCGAACCTAGTCGCTACGTTGCAGCATCGCTTTCTGGCCGTGCTCCTGCAACAGTTCGGCGACTGGAAAGGTACCCAGCTAGTCGCCCACCATTCCCCCCACGCAGCAAGCCTCCTTCCTGTTGTCGCTGGTCGGCAAACCGGTTCAGTCTCCCCTGTACCTTATTCAGTCGTAAGAACCGGTCGTTAAGTAGCAGCACGGCTTTTGGGCTGAGCGTCTTCGAACCTTTCCGCGACTGATAAGGTCCCTGGACCATCAGGATGCATCTCCGCTGGGTCTGGGGTCCCTTCGGAGGCTCACCAACTGCCAAGCACTGGGATTGATGGCATTGATTGTGGACAACGACCTGTAGAAGGATCGGGAAGGGTAGCACGGGCGATTCGGAAAACAGGGCTGACTTGGCAGATCGTCCAACAAAAGGCTCAACAAAACCAAGCGGCTTGGGACACAACTCAAATCAATGCAACGCCGCCGACTGCAATGTGCTCTCTTGAGCGGGATGAAGAGGAGCGCCGATCTCAGGAATGGCACGCCGCGCAACCTCCGCCTCCTCCAGAGGTAATTCCATATGTTACAACCGGCGAGGAGTACGAGGGTGACGAGAACGACGAGGCTGCGATTATCGACTGGATCCTCGGTCGAGAGGATTGAAAGACCAACGGAGTGGTGTGTATTTATTTCAAAGAGGTTTGGTCGCTTCCAATACTTCTTGTTTTTTGTGCTGCTTTTCTATGTTTCTTGCCTTCGACTGTTTCAAAGATTCTCTGCTTTCTGGATTGGTTTAATGTTGTATTTCTATTAAGGGTTTTTCCTTCCCTTGCGAGCGTTTTTCGTGCCATGTTTGAGAAGTGTGATCGTCAAAAACCAGTCAAAGGGTAATCGGGTTCTTGCTCGCCGCCGTCTGAACGTACCAATAGGTCTACCAGGAGCTAACCGAACAAGGCCACGAATCAAAGATGTCCCTCACCACGTGGGGTCTTGGTCAACATGCTTAGGAATTAGATGGGCTAACGTGACCCCTTGGGGTGTCAACCAGCGAAGTCAGCGGCCTGAGCCGCGCCGAATGACGCACGTCTGCCGTTATCATGCGGCCACGACCTTGATTCTCTCCAAGCAATAAAACGAAGGCGAAGCTACACCCGACAAGATACACTTCATACATCGCCAAAGTTGGACCAGTCCAATCTTATTAATCAGTGTGGCCCTCTCAGAGACCCATATATATATCGCCATCCAATCCCAGCTGTGCGCAAGTCCAGATGCAACATAACCTAGCCCTCGGTCTGGCTAGGCAGGGTGCTTTTCAAGATCATCACTCCTGGACGGGTGGGGCGGGGCGGGGTCAATTCGTGATGCGGTCCTCGAGTCGCGCTCAACCAGATCGGCGAGGCCCGACGGCGCTCGACTCAGATGGACAGTCCCCACAGTGCCCTCGAAAGGTCCCGATTAGACTTTTTAAGATGCTTTATAAAAGTAAACAATCCACTGACAGGGTTTTGTTTTGTTTACAAAATAAACGGACTGCCAGGAGAGAGGCTAAAAGGCGGCCGGTCACAGGCCAGATTAAGCTCCACTGGTCAGTCCATTCATTGGCGATGATCCCGTTCCAGATACACCAGACGCCAGATAGTTTACTCCGATGAACCTCAAATGCGATAAGAGCTCTCTTTATTCTTTAGTTATTTCGACTCTTTGCTTACCACTCGACTCACCTTACGCTTGTGGCGTGCTTGCAACTGGCGGACTAGTTTCTCCAGACTGGATATCGTGTTGCCAAACAAAGGAACTGAAGACCAGATTTACGGGCTATTTATACTCAGGATTGGTGGGATGCGCTGAATTCTGGCTACTTCGAGATGAGCTCACTTACTAAGCAGCGCCGAGACATCTCAAGTTACCGGTCAAAGCGGACTCAGAGGTTCTGATCAACTTGAAGATGCGATTCAAGTTTGCAGCTTGTCTTAACTTTCTTTTGCATCAGTTCAAACTTTATGGAGGCACGAGTGACAAAGGTCTAGGAATCTTCAACGCTTTGAATGCCGGCGGCCGAAAGAAGCTTTCCAATCTCAAGTCCCGAACTTCACACGGACCATTCCAAAATTCAGACTCATCATCCAATTCCTGAATGATCCCCAGCGGTAGCAGCCAAAGTTCTTCATACCAGATAGAGAAGTAATCACGAAAGCAGAAAAGCGGGACAGAAGAGGAACACCGAGAGCGTTCCGACCCACCTGATGCAACCTGACCAGAAGAAGATCGATTGGATTGTAGGTCTAGCATTTCAACACTCAAGAGGATCTTCTTCATCTCAGACATTATCAGCCAGCTTTGGACGATATCAGCGCACGACGCCGCTGCGTCGGTCTCCATTGTGGTATAGATCTGCTTTTGCCGGTGCCTGCCTGTGGTCAGCAGTGAAGCTCGAACAGTTTTCTAGTAATGGAGAGGTCTCAGTGCAGTATTTTACGCTCAACGGGG
Organism: Tulasnella sp. 408; assembly: GCA_019633405.1. Lineage (NCBI taxonomy): Eukaryota > Fungi > Basidiomycota > Agaricomycetes > Cantharellales > Tulasnellaceae > Tulasnella > Tulasnella sp. 408. The sequence continues at coordinate 4,218 of WSTX01005375.1, read as the reverse complement.
CATCGCTCGACAGTATTGGTGTTTTCGGCACTGGAGGCCTGTGGATTGGGAGAAGACGTCTGCCCTCTACGCGCCTCAACGTCGTTCCGCACACCCAGTTTTAATCAGAGACGGAGAGGAAACGCACTTTGAAGGATGATCTGGCGTGCTAAAGCTCTGGTTAGTGGGATTAAACTGGTCGGGCGGCTTCAGTCGTTGAACACCACGGCAACCGCTGCAAAGACTATCAGCTCGGAAAAGAAGCAACGACCTCAGAATGTTGGATACAAGAGGCGAAAAATGATGTGTGAGGAGGGTGCTTGGTAGTTGTGTTGCTTAGGTAAGAATGCCTAACTCGGGCAAACTTCTAACGGTGGTGAAGTAGAACGACAGCCAGCCAGCCGAGGTTTTCCTGTTTCTACCACCATCACCCCTCGCGCCTCCAGGCATCCTCCCAGAGCACCTCAAAATCCCTCCAGAGCATCCCAGCTTCCATCTCGGTACTGGTTATCTCTGGTTCTACGACTCAGTGCTCTTTCGTATCATCACGATGCTCTCTTCTACGGCTTCTCGCTGCGGCCACCCACCAGGTGTCCATGCCTCAGGGACGTCTAAATCCACATCACCAGTCCTCCTACCGCTTCCTCCTACAGGGTATGTTACATTCTCATTATTCTATATGTTTTTTCTTTCCCTTGTCTCGTGCGTCGTGCTGACTGTCGTTGCAGCTTCGTGGCCTCCCCCACACAGCACGGTCTTGGTCGTAGTAATCTCAAGTCTGCCAACGACGAGCGACTCATCCAGGCCATCATTAGCTCGATTTCTTATCGTCTGGAGAAGCTCTCATTGTCGGACGAACCCGTGCTCGAGTTTGCTACCCCGACTATGTCCCAGCCAGTCTACACCGTGACGCCAACTGGTACGGGCCCGACGGCGATCAAAAACTCCTCTCAACTCCGCCTCTCCATCAATAAGCCAAAACTATTTGAAAGACTTTCAAATGGTTTCAGGGCAGGCCTTTCCAGGTCGCTTCGAAAGGGCGGCCACACGAAGAAGCCTCAAGCCCCTATTCCACCGTAAGTGACGTCACGCGACGGTCTGCACTGCAATCGCGATTCTGACCACGAAACTCCCTGTCCACTGCAGCCCCCTAGTCTCCCAATGTTTGCTGGCCGATCATCAAGACTACCTCATCGGGCGAAGGATCCAGGCTACGGGTGGCCTTTCGGTGCCGGACTCCATTGAGGTCAACCCAAACAGTCAAGTCACCCAGTTCGAACGATTCACCTTCGCTAGTCGAGAAACTCCAGCTCAACCAGTCAGGAACCTCGCCTTCCTCCAGCCCGCATCCTCCGACTCTCCATCAACCTCATCCTCCACCGTGTGGACACCTGGGGATGAAGTCACCGACGACAGCATGGACGAAGACGAGCAGCGGTCGCCGTCATCTCGTTCCCCTTCGCCAACGCCCATGGACTTGGAGGCATCCACGCCCTCGAGCAACGCAACCTGGGCGCATGAATCGCCTCAAGCCCCGGCTGAAGTTACCGCGCGAGGGGATATTCATGATTCTGTCTCAGAGACAGCAGACGAGGTCATGAGCGATCCCGAGCAAAACCCCGGTGGTTCCGAGTTCGCTCGCCAGACAGAACCCTCCGATCCGATGATGGTAGACGCGTACGTATCCCTTTGCGCTTATATATAAGAACGGCTATTAAGCACTGTCTGATTCCTAGTTCTTCTACCGAAACGGCCTTTAGCCAAGAGATCGACATGGTGGATGTCGAAGACTCAAAGCCCTCCGCCTTGTTTGGGTACGTCTTCCTTCTCTGGACGGCCTTCTTGCTATCGCTGACTTGAGATACATCTTTCAGGTCACCAGCCACCTCTTCTGCGCAGCTAGCTCGGGATGCACCTGGCTCCAACGAGCGCATCCAATTCGTACCACCCAATACGAGCCCTCGCCCAGACCCGGCTCCAGTTAGCTCCGCAAACGTTGCGGTCTCCGAAGAGCAGTCATCGCCCATCCAACCTCTTCCGACCTCTACCTTCCATCAAGTAGAAGAGGTTAGTTCGGCGGCGTCGGAACTCAATGCCACCAACAGCCCGGTCGCGAGCATCCAATCAACGGACCCAACCCCTGCCCCTACCGCAAATACGGCGTTCACACCAGCTGCTGTATACCAGGTTGTCGCTCCACCAGTTTCGGCACCGACATCGATAGCTGGACCGTCGACACCAACCCCGGCATCGGCCCCGACGAACGCCAGCCAGATGCCAGGGCAAGCTACCAACGAGCATGCCTCCCGCGTCCACCAGGTTCTCGGCAGACTGAGACTCTTGAAGGAAGCTCCACGGTCCACTCAACCCCCCCTCAACGAGGAAGCTGAGGTCAAAGCCTTCTTCGACGATTTATTCAGGCGTGCCCTTCGTCGCAACCTTTCGAAGCCGCAAGCGAAGCCAGCTCCCCCACCTCCCACATCCGAGCCAAAGCAAACCAAAGGCAGTGCCTCTAGGTCGCTGATGGATGACATCATGGCTGGCTTCAGAAAGTCGTCGCAGAAGCAAATCACCGCCGCCATCCGACCCTCAGCTCAGTCACGTCCAACCGCCACCAACGTCCCCAACACATCGTCCGCCACCCAACCCGCTCACCAACGCCCCCTTTCCCTCGTCTCTAGTCGACAACCCGATCCACAACCAACCCTACCTTCATCAGTCGTCGAAAACAGTCGTTACGTCGTAGCATCGCCATCTGGTCGTGCTCCTGCGACTGTTTTGGCGACTGGTAAGGTACCCAGTTCGTCGCCCACCATCCTGTCAACGCAGCAAGCCTCCCATCCTGTTGTCGCTGGTCGACAAACCTGTCCAAACTCCCCTGTACCTTCTTCAGTCGTAAGAATCGGTCGCCAAGTAGCAGCACAGCTTTCGGGCCGAGCGCCTTGTCCCGTTTCTGCGACTGATAAGGTCAACGGACCAACAGGAAGCATCCCCACTGGAGCTGCAATCTCCTCCGAGGCTCACCAACCTTCAAGCACTGGGATGGATGGCATCGAATCTGGGCAACGACTCATAAAAGGATCAGGAAGGGTCGCACGGGCGATTCGCAGAACGGGATTGACTTGGAAGCTGGTGCAACAAACCGTCCAAAGAAACCAAGCGGCTCTGGACACGGCTCAAGCCAATACAGTGGCGTCGAATGCTATGGGCGCTCTCGAGCGGGATGTAGAGGAGCGGCGATCTCAAGAATGGCACGCCGCGCAACCTCCGCCTCCACCAGAGGCGATTCCGTATATTACAACCGGCGAGGAGTACCAGGGTGACGAAAACGATCATGTGGCGATGATCAACTGGCTCTTGACCCAAGAGGATTGAAAGACCGAACGAGAGTTGCGTATTTATTTTATAGAGGTTTTGTTGGTTTCGAATCCTTCTTGTTTTTTTGTGCTTGCTTTTCTGTGTTTCGCACCTCCGACTGTTTCAAAGATTCTGTGTATTCTGCATTTGTTGTAATTTTGTATTAATAATAAGGGTTTTCCCTTGCGAGAGTTGTTCGTCCCATGTTTGTCTTGCGGGATCGTCAAAGGCGGTTCTGGTCGCAAGCAATGCATTTCTGAACGTACCAAAATGTCTACAACGACCCAGCCGAGAAAGGACACGCATCAAAGCTGTCGCTCAGCACGTTGGCTCTTGATTAGCACGCATTGGGATTAGATGAGCTAACGTGATTCCTTGGGGTGTCAACACGCGCTGCAGCAGCGAAGGGAGCAGCATGCGACGCGCCGAATGACAGGCGTCTGCCGTTATCATGCGGCCACGGCCTTGGTTCTCTACTCGCGATAAACTATGGCGAAGCTGCACTCGACAAGATACACGTCATAAAATCGCAACAGTCGAACTAATCCCATCTTCTCGGTGAGCATCGTCTTCTCCCAAGCGGCGCGGGTCGACGTCCAACCCATTACGCGAGTCGCGATGACTCGCCAGCAAGGTTCGAACCGAAGATCATCCTGACTCTGATTGGTGCTAAGATTGTGCTAGCAGCAGGGGCTAGACTTGGCGACGAAGGAGGATCCAGAGGTCCCTGATATTTCCTTTCTGAGCGAGAAGGGCAACCTGTTGTTCGCACCCACACTGGACCCTGACTCGCAAATAAATACTCCCCCGCTCCTCACTTCAGCCTTTTCCCTCAGCCGACTCGCTAGCCCCTCCAAGCTAGACGAGTCTTTAGCCCCTTCA
>WSTX01005374.1:0-23164 GCA_019633405.1 Tulasnella sp. 408 | reverse complement strand
TGTAAAGGTTGACTCCAAGATGTTTGTAGTCGAGATTGTCGTCTCTGCTGTGGTCGTTGGTGTTGAGGAGGCTGTTGGCGGCAAGCACATGCTATACCCTGCCATACATGTGTTAGAAAGATGGGGAACAATAATTTACTGTATTACTCATAGACACAGACGTTAATGTAAAGCATGTAGACTTGGGGGAGGGGTGCATTCCTTGTCGCCTGTGCACGCGTTACCGCGGCATTACCAATAGACTGGAACCAGGACATGGCCCACGCTGAGGGCAGATGCAGTGACAGCAACGAAAGCGGTGAACTTTTACGCGGGCTAAGGTGATTTTAGGAGATATTCTCCAGGTCTCTCGGACTTTATTCACTCGCTGAAGACGTTCGGGGCCTGGCGGGAGATTTCGAAGTGAACTCGAGAACTTCTGGTCGGTAAAATTTAAGCAGGTTTATCGCTAGAGTCTGGATTTTTGGCCCAACGATTGTCTACCCAGTCCCCCATCGCGTCCTGTAGGGCTCACATCTCCTGTCTAACCGACCGCAGAAAGATGGTAAATGCTTTACATTGTTGTGCTGAATTGTACAATTGCTCAAGGAGGCATCACTGAGCGTATTTGATTATAACTAGATTTAGTAGAACGAGCAAACGGGATGACTAATCAAACCTCCCTTCCGTTGAGCGAGCGACCCCACATTTCATCCCGCGCGCTCGGTCGGATCAATTTCGTGCCGAACTCAGGTCGAGCGCTGTCAGGCACGAGGCTACCAAATGAGCGAAACAAGAATTGAGCATGGCTATGGAAGCCGTCGATGCCTGGGTTCTGACCCATTTCCTCTCTTCCACCACAAGAATGGAACCGCGGGAGATGCACTTGCAAAGGGGTTTCCTGTGTACCGCAATTTGGCTACCAGGCTACCGGCCCGGGAAGGAATCAAGGAGGGACTCCCTATGCAGGCAAACGTAATAGAACTTCCCTTGGTTGTGGCGTTTTTGGCTCGTGACCATGCCGTGGGATTTTCCGGCACGCTGATTCCAGTATTTGTATGATAAGCCGATTGAGCCGAACCCGTTGTCAGCCAGCGTTATCAGATAACGGCATTGATACTGTGATATCACGCGGTGCCCGACATGTTTTATACCTCATCAATCGACTTCTCCCCTCTTCGCTCGCTCCTTTTTCCCTCCTAGATTCTAGTCTGATCATTACTGTATTATTCATTGACAGCCAAGAAATACACTTCCCATGAGCTCTCCGACATCAGAGCTTCCCAGCACTCCTTCTTTATCGGACCTTCCTTCCGATGTCAGCTCTCTCGATGGCGAGACTCTTGACCTTTCGCTTCCACTCTCAACATTGTTTCAAGTTGCAGAAGCGATAGTACGGAAGTCGGCTCAACCATCAGCAAGTATGATGGCCCTCCTAGCCGGCAGGCTACCCAAGGAGGAATACACAAGACTGTTGTGTATGCTTTGGCACCTGTACGAGTGAGTCTTTATATCTTAAAAGCGATTATAGACGCGGTGTCGTAGGTGCCGAAGCTGGCGATAAACCTTGTCGCATTGACAGGACACTGGAAACCGCTTTGGATACGCATGCATCGCACCCTGCAATTGCACCACTGTATAACCCAGAAGTCCTGAAGAAAACGGACCTGCTTTCGGCCGACATCGCGGTCTTTCTAGGCGCCAACTCAGACGACCCCGCTGTATGGCAAGATCACCCTTTATACGTATCATTCCTTCCCTTCCCACCTCTCGTCCAAACCTACATCTCACGCATCACATCCCTCGCCTCTTCGCCCAGGAACCCACCGAATCGTTCCCCATGTCTACATTCGTTACTTCGGAGATTTCTCAGGAGGACAGGTCATCAAATGTGTGGTGGCCAAGACCTATAACCTTGAAGACGGCCAAGGAACGTCTTTCCTGGATTTCGCTGGGCTCACGGGCCCAGCAGGAAAGCACCACGCCACATCTGAAGAGGTCAATAAGCTGAAGGAATGGTTCAAGGAAGGTATGGATACTGGTGTGACGGATGGCGCAGAAAAGAAAGCGGTAGTCGAGGAAGCTATTCTGGCCTTCAAGTATAACCAGGGTCTGTTCGGGCTGTTGAAAGCTCCCGAAGGCGAGACCAGTAGAATTGCAATGATTAAATTTCTTGGGGTCATATGGCTAGAGCAAGTAATTGGCGCTTGCAAGGAGTCCTTCGCGCGGCGCGTGACATCGGGTCGGTCGGAATTTACGGTTAACCCGTCGGTCATTCCCTTATCAGTCGTTGCGTTTGGGGTCTCGTACTTGGCGCTGAGGATTCTAAAAATAGTTTAGGCTAGTATTATCTTGATGGACGACGTTCATTCATTACTAGATATGCATCGACTATGCACCCGCGGCCTGGCAACAGCTTTGTAATATAATAATACCCCTTGACGTGTTCTTCATATTACCACTCCTTTCAGCTCTCTTCTAAAGATATAAATCCATTGATGTGAGTGCGTGGGAGGTTACCAGATCTCATCCGCCGGGGGGATGCTGGGAAGTGTGAGCCCTAAAACCTTGGGCATCCCTGAACGGGGACAGTCGTGTGTAATCCCTCAGTTACGCATTGCTTTCTTGCCCCTTAAATGAAGACGGAACGCCTTTCAATATCAATTACTGTCGATTTTAGCTGAGATGCATTATGGATGGTGGATCCATAGCTCTCGTGTACCGCACCTCTGTTTGTTGAATGGAGGTGCACGGAGATGACGGTCTTAGGGGTGACGCCTCCATGATTTCTATGCGTTCATGTATTCAACTCTTCAGCTTTAACTCTAATCTGAGTAGAAGCTATCGGCGCTTCATTCGCTTCGACAGTCCTAGTGTCTCTCGACATAAATACAGCTGGGCCCCGTTTGGATTATGGAAGGCCATAATCGTGGTAGCAAACGTCAAAGAGTGTGGACATAAGTATTCTGTAGCTAGGTCGTGGAAAGATGAGTTTGAGTGCGATAACGGCAAGGGAAGTACGTGGGGCTGGAAGGGGCAAAGGTAATGCCCGCGTTAACCCCGTGTTCAACCGAAGGTTGTGTTGGTTATCTTTCCAGCCCCAACGCGCAGGCTGCAGCCTTCCGACGGTGACTCAAACTTTCACAATGACGTACCGCATTCGAAAAGGCGAGACCAAGGGCAACCGAGGTGAGTTTGGCATCGAAACGGGTAAGATTGGGCTACCCGTTCGAAAGGACCGCACCCTCTTCTGCTGTTTCACAGCATGGCTCCATTTCCAATGAAGGAAGAGGTTCTGCGCAGCCGAGGGCCCTCAGAGACTTGGATACGGCGCTGAAGTATATATATTCTGTGCGGGGGCATATCCACTCCTCCTGCCACCTATGGTAGGAGTCGCGGACACTTTCCCGCTGTGGCTGTGCTACGCAACTTCGGCTGCGAATCGCTAAGACGTAGAAAGTCGAAAATCGATGCCGGCCGCCTAAAGTGTGACAATGGAGTCGTTTCGAGAAGGGGTGTGGTGGAGATAAAAGATTCAAGGGTGGGACTTCGTCGGCCAAGCGGGCCGTATAGAGTTCGGTGCTAACGTGTCCCAACCCAGGCATCTTGGCTGTTGGATTATCGGAAAGTCACGTTTTCGACAGGAATTCATGTCAGACGTAGAACCACCAAGTGAACAGCGAGACGCTAGAAGGATAGGACCGAGGCGCGAGAAAGGATAAGTATTGTTTGTGGTTCATTTTTTTATCCTCCGATTGGGGTCTGATGCATCCAACCCTCTGCGGCGGCCGCACCTCACATCGCCCTTCGTCACTTGTCCGGAAAGCGCCCAACGCGAAAGGGCCTCTTCGCTGGCAGTATTTAGGGAGCCAAGGCAACATGGCCTTGGCTTCACACCTCACCTCTTTTTGTGCCCGAACCTCTTACGATATCTGAACTCTCTACTTGAAACATAATGCCTACCTGCCCGACTGCGGACCAACGCGCTCAAGACCAGGCTGACTTTTGGAACCCTGTACGTTGAGCTTCGCGGATCCGAATACCTACTTTTGACCATTTCGCTTGCTGTGCTTTGATAGAGGAACGAAAACTGGTGAAGGCGAAGGTTTATCCCCCCCCTTTACCATGCTCATGCTACATATTATAGGAACAAACATAAGATTGGATGGGCTATTTGTGGCGTTTGTGCAATTCTTGTGAGACTCTTCGCCTCCTGTTTATCGACCCGAACGTGACACACGAACGATGCGATAGACGACAATAATCACAATCCGCAGCGTCGCCATGCACGCACGGTAAGCACGCATTTTACCCAAACTTCGAAGAGTGTGTTCTCTGATATTAGCTCCTCGGACCCTCAGGAACTACCGCGTCCCTGCGGAACAGAGGCAAATTATAGTCTGTCACATGTTCACCCTTCTCGGGTCTCGCCAAGCTAACTCAAGTGAAACAGCGAATCCTGCATCTTCCCCTGGTTTATGGTGTCATCTCGTTCCTGTCCTACCGCTTCTTTAGCGATTACATGTGAGCGTTGTGTGCTTCGAGAAGTCCACAGTCGTTCAACCCCTTCCGAATCCCTCAGCTATTACTCCTTTATCCAAGCGGCTTACGAATCCGTCACTCTCTCCGCATTCTTGTACGTCCACTCCCCTGGTGCGGAATCTCTGGTCGAGAGTTCATATATTAACTTACGTTGTTTCGGTTTTCAGGCTTCTTCTGATTCAATATGTAGCTGCTACGTCACCAGAATACTCGGCCGAAGCAGCCTTGTCGAAGAAGGACAAGCGGAAGATGCCCTTAGTAAGTCCCCCCCCCCTTCCGCGGGGAACATGTTCCAATGTGTACTGATCCCGGCTCCGCTCATTGTGACTCCTTTATCAGTTCTTCTGCTTTCGAATCCGGCCTTCGAAGCCATACTTTATGCATGCCGTCAAATGGTTGGTCTTGCAGTATGCATTTGTCAAACCATGTAAGGACGTGCACTTCCTTTACCGATTAAGAAACTCCAGTGAGCTCATCGGTCCTTGAATTCCAGTGATATCCATCATCAGTATCATCACGGAAGCTGCGGGTGTGTACTGCGAAGGTGTTTGGGATCCCCATTTCGCCTCGAGCTATCTCGAAGTGGTGGATGTGATTGCGATGTTGTGAGCTCTGGAAACTCCTTATTTGTGTGTTGATACTTTGCGGCTAAATCATCGGGGGTTTACAGTGGTGCACTGTACGGCTTGGTGCGTTTCCACGACGGTCCACCTCCGCATCGTCCGGCATGATAACTGACTATCCCCTACTCCATGATAGATTCTGTTTTACATCATCACCAAGGATATTCTAGCCAATCGTAACCCGCTTTCCAAATTTTTGGCCATCAAGATTGTCATCTTGTGAGAAATCTGCGTCCCTCGCAACTAAAAAGGCGCTCATCACTCTTTGCGACTTCAATAATAGCCTTGGTATCTTCCAGAACTTTGTGGTACGTGAGGGTTAATATTTGTCTCAAGGTTATAGCTTGACGGATTTTCTCTCAGTTTGACCTTCTTGCCGATCACGGGATCATTCACGGTGAAGAGCAATTTGCATTAAGCTCACCCTAGCGAAGTATTAATATCTGCCTCCATCTATAGGGAGCGGGTACTGGACCGAAAGCAACATCGTACATGCTTTGAATGCATTCTGCACAGCGTTTGAGGTTTGTCGTTCCAGTAACCCCAGCTAGTGCCCACACTAACTGCCAAGATTCAATTCACCTCAGATGGTATTTGTTGCAGGTTCGTTCGTTTCCTTCAAAATTTGTAAAGCAGTTGCGCTGACAGGCCGACATAGCGTACATGATGCTCAAAGCCTACCCTGCGGCGGAATACACGGATCCAGCCCTGGGTAAGCCGGGGGGAGTAGGCAGGGCCCTTTTGGACAGCATCAACCTCTGTGAGAGAACTGTACTTCAATGCTTTTCTGAGCGAGATAATTCTAACGCTAGCTCGGATATAAAGCGGACTTTGGAAGGGAAATATGGGCCTCCATGAAGTGGTTCTTCAACAACTCCAAAAGTCGTCGAGAAGGCCAAGCCTCAGGCGAGATGGCGAATGGAGGCGAAGCTACCTTTGAACAGGCGTTTTTCCCGAATTACGCTCTTGGGGCGAACCCACATGCTTATGGGACGAGAGATAACACGGGGCTTTTGGCTCAAGAGGGTGTCGCTTATCCGATGGGAGATAGGTCTGTAAACACTAGTCCCGTTCCGCACGGATCACCTGTTTGATATGATGAAGAAAAGCGCTCATAACGCTCCCGAGAATGGACAGGAGCGACCATGAGTTAGGGTAGTTGGGGGGCTTGGAGGATTGCGAGCATGCTTGCACACACTATCGAGACGAATGTACACCTTTAATATCACATCACCGTTCATCCTGAGCTATATGTGCGCGAACTATATCTGCTCTCTGCCGAGGGTTGGCATGTGTGCCTGGCCAGGTGGCAACAGTCACCGCCCTTCTGGCAAGTATGAGCAGCGCTAAAGATGCTGGATACATCGATGAAAATAGAACGTGTTTCTCGCTTAGCGGGTGCCCTGACGCACATTGTGCTACTGCCTCTGAATCGTAGCCCGATGATCTCCGGACATGATCCCCGGAGATCGAAGGCATGGCGAGCCTCGTTGGGTTGCATGTGCCGAGACCGTTCTATAATCAGGCACCTCGCCTTCGCCGTTGAGACGCGGCAGCACAGCCTCGGGGAGGATAACCGAAACGAACAAACAGATGGCGTGGGAACAGAGCCATTTCCCTCAACGGTCGGATTCTCCTCCCCGAATCTTCACTTCGGCTCGCCCAGACCCTCATTCCAATCAGCCCAAACCCTCCGGAGCGCTCAGCAGAGACCGGCTGGCGATTGCGATGCTCGTAGAAATGGCGCTCGACCTCTGGCATACTTAAGCCAAGCAAGACTCTTGGCCTTCCTTGGTCAGCACACCTCTAGTTCTAACATCCTTCTCACTCCACCGAATTATAGCCAACGAGATGCCGGGGCACATTTTCTCAGGAAATCACACATGTCCGACTGACAAGCAACAGCTCGACGCCGACCAATCCGACTTCTGGAATCCTGTACGTCCCCCCTCCTTTTACGTCTCACGCCGACAGAGTTGACTCTGGACCTTGTTTCCTCGTATGATTTCAGTGGAACGAAGACTGGTAAGCTGAATTGGCTTTTGGTCTGCTCCAAACGCTGAAACGCTACTTCAGGGATGCACATAAAGTCGGCTGGGTTGTTTGTGGCGTCTGCGGAATAATTGTACGTCTCCTCCAATGGTTCGCTCCTCCGAAGTGAACGTCGTTCTTAACGTTCGTTCTGTTCATAGACTATTTTATTCACAATGTTCAACGTCATTTCACACGCACAGTATGTTGCCAGCTATGACAGCCAGTATCGAGCGTCCTGTTGAAGAATCTTCAACTTTGCCTAGCAACTACCGCGTTCCTGGGGAACAACGCCAAATTCTGGTATGCCCCTCTATTGTCGTTCCCCTCAAAAGGACTCCGCTGATTAAAACTATTAATAGCGGATACTGTATCTCCCCATGATTTATGCCATCCTCTCCTTCTTTTCCTACCGCTTCTTCAGCTCATACACGTAAGCTCTACATTCTGACAGCACGCCTCAGTCACTTACCAAAAGCACATGTCTCGCGCTATCAGGTACTTCTCCCTTGGTGAAGCCGTCTATGAAGCATTTGCTCTCGGTGCTTTCCTGCTCTTGCTCATACACTTCGTTGCCGCCACCACCGCCGATATGAAAGTCGAAGAAGCTTTGAAGAACAAGCCGAAAATGAGAATGCCTTTCCCTGTAAGCAGAATCCCATCGCCACCCTAACTCTTTTCGTAGTGGTCGAATGCTGAACTACTCTCCTCCAGCTTTCTGGACACGAGGTCACACCTTCAAAGCCATCCTTCTTGTACAAAGTTAAATGGGCCGTGCTCCAGTACGCCATTGTCAAGCCATGTGAGTTCTTTTACTCCGGCCTTGCCGATGTATGCCTTTTAGTGACCGTGTACCGGACTTTTAGTGACCGCCATCGCCACCGTTATCACGCAAGAAGCTGGAGTCCTCTGCCAGGGTTCTTGGGATTTCCACTTTGCCTCGGTTTATCTCCGCATAATCGACCTGCTCTCGATGCTGTGAGTAATGACTTCTATTGCTTCATGAGCAATATAATAATTTAGTTTGCTCGTCATTCCGTCCAGATGCGCTCTTTATGGTCTGGTGCGTTCGAACGATAGCGGATCCGCGGAGTGTTTCACTCATCCGCCTCCTAGATCCTGTTCTACATGATTACCAAGGATTTGCTGGCACATCGACGGACTCTTGTCAAGTTTGTTGCTGTGAAAATCGTTGTATTGTACGGTGGATTTCCTTTGCCTAAGCCAAACACTAAGTCTCTGACCTTTGATATTCACAACCGATCATAGCTTGGGCGTCGTTCAAAACTTTATCGTAGGTCTATCTCTCGATTTATACATTAGCCTCGCGTTAAGTTTGGGCTGACCGATCCACTTTTCAGTTGACTATCCTCGATAAGCATGGCGCAATTCATGGTAAGAATCCCACACGTTTGGCAAATATCCTAGACGACTTACCGTCATTTTGCTCGACCTTGTCTCCCTAGGAACCAAGATGTGGACAGAAAGCAACGTTGTCAATGGCATTAACGCTATCTGCCTTTGCGTTGAGGTTCGTTTTCCAATCCAACCGCAGCCCATATTCTCTTATATTAACGTATTTGCGCCCACTATTGTAGATGGTCCTTATTTCAGGTTCGTCGCGCTCTGTCGAGAGTTGTAATCCAAGACTCGAAATGCTGATTCGACTACATCCTTTAGCCCTCATGCTTTGGGCCTACTCCCCTTCTGAATACAAGAATCCCGCAGCGGGCGAGAAGCATAGCGTATTGAAAGCCTACTGGGACAGTATCAATATCTGTAAGCAAATCACTCAGTGTCTCCTAGTCCGGCGGTAGCTGAACGTCCCCGACTTGATCAATAGCCGACGTCATTCGAGAAATTGCTGCCTCGCTCAAGTTTATATTTTCTGGCTCCGGAGAAGAACGAACATGGACACAGGACGATTATCAAACAAGGCCACATTTTGACAGGGCTTTCTTGCCGGACCGACCCTACGGTATGGCTCAGTACCCCTACGGCGCAAGAGAAGATGGTGCGGCATTGGCGGCACCTCCGTACTCGTATGAGCGTAGATCGAGTAGCCAGGAGTCTCAGCCAAACGTGTTCGTACCGGAAAGGGCCCCGCATCATGGTCGATGATCGGTTATTCGCTTTTCCTGTTTAGCTCACGCGCCCCCTCGCCCCCTCCCAGCGAATGGACTAGGATGACAGCTTGTTTACATCCGAGATTTTAATGTACATGATTTCAGTAATATTAACAAGGTTCTGCTAGAAAGTTTAAGCTATGGACACCCTTGTTACCAAGAGACCCCAAGCACTTGATCATGACGGGGCGTATGACCAGGGTCGCACCTCAGGTCTTCGGTTTCGCCTTGAAATACCCATCGAGAGTATTCTTCTGGACGGCTTTCCCCTTTCTTGGACTCCGGGTGCTCGAACCTTCCTTCTTCACTCCAATCTCCATTAAGTTGCAAAATTCCTCGAAATGCTCAGCGGTGACGATCCCTCCGCTAGCTTGTTTATGCCCTCTCGCAAAATTGTCTCCGATCCTTTCGCGGAACGGAAGCTGCCCTTCCGCTGGTTGGTCCCTGTCCGCATAATGCTTGAGCAATTCGATTATATCGACAGGTGGAGCGGCTGAAGAGTTGGTTTTCCCGGCTCGTGCGTAGGCACAACGGGCGATCCGGCAAGAGAAGTTGACCAATCCGGGAAGGTAACCTTCGTTTGCTACCATGACGATTTCGAGAGCTGATGACTTCAGGTGACCGGCCTACAGATCCCCGATTAGACGTGACTAGAAATGGTACATGACGTGACGCCAGACTCACCCATCTTGTTGCCACAACCGGATGTACTTGGGCTGCGCTACGGATCCTAAGCAACGCGACCTTGCCGTCACCGGAGAATTGCGGGGCCGTATGCGAACACCTTTCCACTTCGAGATTAATCTCACGCCGCGCGTCAAAGAGTCTTTGACTTGTTTGTGAGGAAGGTGAGAGGATGTCCTCCGGAGAGTTGGCCGATTTGACTGCTGTCCAGGCGGAAATTACATCGAAGATTGCGGTTCGCCGTGCTACAAAGAATATGAGTGAGATTGACTGTCACGACGAAGCAGGGGGAAATGACCTACGAGCATTAATGAGGGAGACAGCTTCTGTCATACTCTTCTTCGTATAGCGCTTGAAGACGGAGCTCATGTCCGGAAAAGGCGGTTCCCACTTGCAGGTTGAGCCAAGGTCGCCGATCGTCCCCATGCATGCGAGCCAATCACACGACTCAGAAATCTTGCGGTGTAAAGGCTGGCATATGATGAATGCAAGAAGAGATGACGTTGCGACGGGCTCGTGGTGGCAAGCATTGACGACCTGCCGTTGCCCGCCCTATAATTAGTCACAGAAGAGACTGCTCGCCAAGGGAACTCACCGTTGCTCCCGGGGGAAACTCGTTACTAAAGTGGTGGTCTATAATAAGCACTTCAGCTGGATCGTCCTCCGCCGTAACCCGAGTGCCGCGAGACCCCTGATCCACAACAATTACATAGTTGGCACCGAGGGACCTGAGCGCAGCGTGCTCAGCTGGTTCATGTACGTTGCTACCCTTTTGCAATAGGTGAACCGAAATGTCTTCCGGGGCGTGTCCAAGATGTACCAGTGTCCTGTAGATGATAAACGCTCCACACAGACCATCGGCGTCTTTGTCGGGTACTAGGACCGTTTTTCCTCCAGCCTGGGCACTGAAAAATGACAGCTCAGTTGGCCCAGAGAGAGAAACTTCGAAGCGAAACCCCATACCTTGTTTGCAAAAATCTTCGAGCGTTTTCGAGTGCGCTAGCTGATGCTGGCCAACTAGGGTCTTGCATCGTTTCGACCGAACCTAGTTTCAACCGTTTCGAAGGCGAACTCTGGTCGGTGCTCTCTCTTTCGGAGGAAACTTTTCGTTTTGAGGGTGATGCGTCCATGTTCAAGGTCTGCACAACCCTCGGAGTCGGAAGTGTCGATCTGCGCTGAATATCGGGGTAGGTTTTGAGCCGAACATCGAAGTTCGACGGTCGGGGGAAAGGCGGAGTTAAGGCGGTCAACAACACGATATGGTTCCCTCTACGGTTTCCTCCGTAAGAATTCACTGAATTAAAAGTGCAGAAACCTTAAGGGTCCTGTACAGCACGAATGATTACGATACTGCGCACCTCCTCACCTCGGCTTCCTGGAGGCCGCGCCATGTAACCTCCATCAGCATTACACAATACAATTGGCAATTTCAAGGTCCGCACGCATTGCACGTCTACAACTCAATGAGCTTCGAGTCCTTGACGGTAGCCTTTCACTAGAAGGTTAAGGTCAAGAAGCTGTGTTGTGACTAGTCTTGACAGGATGGCCAAGGCTGTGTAAATCACCGTCGCTGTCCTGGTACATCCCCCGAGTGCTTCTGGAGTGAAAAGTTGACCTCGAAATACACCGACTGTGGGCCACGGTCTTTCCGTCGTCAGACCCAGCACGTGGAAAAAAAATCGGAAGCGGGTATGCGTCTTGCCGGATCGGTGGTAGCCTTTGTATATCGGTCATTTCACCGCAGCAACAGAGTTCCAAGGAGAGGAAACAATGGCTTGGCTTCTACGTTCCGATATTCTCTGAAGGACGCCGTGGGGTTAATTAGGTACCGAGATCGCGGGAAACGTTCTGCGAGGGTCGCGATAATGGCGGTCGATGCTCCATATCTGTCAGGCGGCGCCGCCCTAGCCCGAAGACATCCCCTTGGTGCCTCGTTATCGCGGGAGTGGATATTCGTTTTTTAAGGCGATTGAGGTCCACCAATAGCATCCCCGTCGCCTTCAAGCGGGGGTTCTTGAGGCTTTTGATTGGCTTCGAACGCCATCCTATTGCCGATAGGACCTCTATGTCCGTTAAGCAAAACCTGTCTCCACATTTCTTGACTTTTTTAGCGGTCTAGTTGCGCGCGCCGTCGATTTAGTTAAACATCACGCATAAGAGAAATGGAGAAAAATCATTTATGATAGCATCTCATAAAGAGAGTAATACGATGAAATAAGAATTGGCGTTTTAGTTGACCTTGCCAACACCAGCGTTCGCTAGCACATAAGCAGGGACATCGGCCACCCCCATCGGCTTGAGGTTCTTAACAACAGTCTACAAGACGCAGCCATCATCAGTGAAAAAATTTGTTCAGCAGAAGCTGCCTCGAAACACGTACTTGGGCCAACGAAGTAAGCGCGCCGCTGTCCAACCGAGCGCTGACCGTGCCCGACGACTCCAGACGGTTCCATTCGCAAACTCGTCCAAGATAACTGGTGCAAGCCGACGCGTCTGCGACAGTTTGAACGAAATATTCCAAGCCATTCTTATTGTTGGTGTCGGGAGTGGTGACCGATTTCTGGATTCGGGTATCAACACCTGCATGAGTGGAGAAATAGAAGAACGCTTACAAAGTAGTTGCCCTCGGCAAGAATGTGAGAGCTAGTATCGCTATCGATTGCGTGACCACCGACGGTGTTGTAGTAGTCTTGAAAATAAAGCAGGCCATCAGTTTGACAGGACGGGATGGAGGTAAGCAGGTCGGCTCACTGTTGACGAGGTGAAGCTTCTGGTCATAGCCGCTGATACCACCTAAGTAATATGGGAGGTGAGTGTATACTCAGTTGCGAGTATCTTGAGGTGCGTACCGATGTGTGGGCCACGACCTTGGGGAGGACAAGGTTCATGAGCTTCTCAGATGTACCAGAATTGACCAGACGTAGGCGTACCGGCCGTCGAATAAATGTGATTCTGCATCACAGTAATGGTGTCTGCCGAACCAGCAAATAGCCACACCCAGTAATGCATATCTATTAGACCAAAATGAGTAAAGATATAGGTGTGTTGATGAGTGATCATTCGTACTGTTGCATCCGGTCCTGTAGCCGAAACTCGACGTGTTAGTCAAATTCTCTCATGGAGGGAGATTATACTCACGTGTAAGTTGAGCGTCCATCGAAGTAGTTGTTGCTAATAGTAAGCTGGCTAACTGGGTCGAAGCCCCTGATCGCGTGGCCACAATCAGCCTTTTGCGCCATCTGATAGAGGTGGTATGGCTACGCACGTTACGATGAATTGACGACCAACGCGAGCAATATAGTTGTGGTCAATCCAAATCTTGGACGCTCCCGCCATTTGGACTTAAAGAGCCAGTTAGAGCAGATTGGGTATTGAATAGGGGATGAAACTCACTGGCATCGCCACCCCAGACGTATTGAGGGCTGTGAGCGAAGATAGTTGGGATCGGATCAGAACATTAAAACAAAGAACACGCACTTGAGGTCCGTAATTTGGATATCTGTTGGAGAAAACACGAGTCAGTAGGCATATTCTTCAAAGAAATGCTTCGTTCCTTACTCTGGATGATGATATTTGACACTCCATTCATTCTGAGACCGATCCCCTTGCTACATGCCCTATGCATCAGCAGAATAGCTACCGCAAAGATGTCTGTCCACCCACATTCCAGCGTTACTTCCCTGACCTAAAATTGTCTTGTTGCTCCCAACAACGAGGTTCTTACTGGCTCCAGCGGTATTGTACGTGACATTGTATTTAGTGCTGCCCGGCCCCGCTTGCGTGAGCGGCTGATCACAGAGAAAACTCGAACTAAGGTGGGACTCACTAGTTCTCGCATCCACCAACCGAAGTGCTGAGTAACATTTGAGGGTTAGGGCTGCAACTCCATGGCTTGCACGCTTGACCACTGGTGGTGCCGTCTATGAGCACACCCAGTGAGATGCTTATCAACATGCTCCTAGAGAATCCACTTACAGTAGCTTGTGAAGTCGAAAATCTTGGTGAGAATAATTGTGCGCTAGGAAAAGAAGACTCAGGATCCAAATGCGAGTGATGGTGTCTCGTGCCACGTACTGCAGTGTTGTCTGCAAGGTAGGTGATCAGCTCGGCCTGAGTGGTGGGGGTGACGGTGGCTCCGCCGGCACCGCCGGTAGTGCCTGGAAGATGGAACGAACAAATTTTAAATAAGTCTTGGTGGTGCCGTCATGTGAGATTTACCCACCAGTCGCAAAGCCAACAGGCGAGCCTTTGGCGCTCGATCCCGTCGAAGTAGATCCAGTAGTCGTCGTCGTTTTAGTCGTCGTCGTCGTCTTCGTGGTAGTGGTGGTGGCCCCCCCGCTACTGAGGCACTGGTAATACCTGTTGGCGCACAGTTCAATTCTCCGGCCGCAACTGTAGCATATTGCCACATTTACCAGTCATTCTGATATACGCATGAAAGACCAGAGGCGCATGTAGTTTCACCTGTTCATATTCCTCGTCAGTCACCTGAGGCGTCGATGGCAGAAATGCCGGGCTATTCACCAGTATAACCAATGCCGCCGCATTGACCTGATGGTGAAACAATAGTCAAAATCGGTGGATCAACAGATAAAGAAAAGTACTCACCCCACTCTGCGACAACCGCTAGAGCACCGCGTGCACCGAAAACGGCGAGGATGAGGCTGGTGAGGGCGAAGGACTTCATGGAAAATTAAGACAAGGGGACAGGATGTAACCACTGCGTATGTTGTCTGTTTGGCTACCTTCCATACTTCGCTTTTATAGCCTGACCCAGGCTCTCGCTGGGAAACTGCGGCCCAGAATACGCAAGTAGGACCGTTTGGGGCTCTGATTAGCACCACGGTACCTAGTGATTTGCGGCCAAGAGAATTGCTTTCCTCGGCAATACAGTGGGAAGCAGAAGCCGGGAAGCCGCACGTCCCTTAGTTGTGGTAGTCAGAAGGTCGGGACCACTCAGGAACATAATAATCGAGAAGGTTTTATCAACTCACCTCTTATTCATCAGCCGAAAATGTCCCCGATGACGTCCTTCACTTTGCCAAGCCACTCGAAAATCGCGGAAACTGCGGAACGAGTTCAAACCCCATCCTAAAACAAAAAGGTACGTGAGCTAACGATCCGGTGAGACATCTGTAAGTGCTACGCTAGATAATCAGAGCCGATACCGAAAATTCCGTGAATTGTGAAATAATGCTTGCTCGGATTGACTTGGGTGTCTTCTCATCTACTTCAACTGTTGAATTCTACTGCGAAGATGGGGTGCATTCGGTCCGAAGTCGGGGTATTTTCTAAGAGGTTGATAGAAATCGGTCCCGAGCAGGGCTCGAGAAGATTATACTGAAGACTCGCAGTGGAGGTTGTTCTGCGACTCGGTAGGGCTCGGACCCCTAGGCGAGCGTGGGACGAGCGGTGGTACCCGAACGCCAACCCATCTATATCATGTGGCATCCGCCGGCGGATTTGGAGCTTGAAAGTCGCTTATCATCGAAGTAGAATGATGATGGAAGCTGCCCATGGGCCATGTCCCGCACTCCAGTTATTTATCGATAATTTTCCTGCTTCGTCACTTGACGTGGGTCTGAAAGATTGTGGCTGTGGGGCACGCAACAGCACCCTGAATGTTACTCAACACCTCTTCCGGGCCGGTAGTTCGTTATTGGTCAGAATTAGGGGAGTCAAGGTGCGCCTTGTCGGTAGTTGGACCTCCGCACGTGCACACCCGCGACCTCCACGGCACCGGCCTGCTCAGCCGCTTCATGTTTCCCCAGACAGCTCTGGGGAAGTGTGGAAGACTGTAATTCCTGGCTAAGGAACACATTGGTTTAGTTAGTACTAACATCGCGGGAAACTACAGGGGTCACGATAATGATGGCCGAACGACGCCGCAGCCGGTGTTCCATAAGTGGTGAGCCAAGCGAGTCCTACCTCGAATACAACCTATGTTGCTCTGTTATCCTGAGAAAATATATTGACATTAAAGCGACCAACAATAGTCAATAGTAGCCCTACGTGTATGAGTTCAGTAGAGGGCCACTGATCTGGAGGTTACGCGGTCCTCGGAGCTGCGACGGAGCGTAAGTTCAGCATTCCACTGCAGCACGTCTTGTACTCGGATTATAACATAATAATAAAAATTACTTGTGTAAGGATTCTTTGTGCTGAAAGGATCTCCCAGCCGCCAGAAATCAGATCAATACTTTTCCGGATTGCTCGAGGGCGCTTTAGGCCGAGTTTCTTCAGCCCTCTAGTAGCTTCAACCGCACGCACAAGAGCGATCCATAATACGACGAAGGAGAACAAATTGACTGTGTGTATTAAAGTGCAGAAGACGCCGAACGCGGGAAGTCTAGCGCATGAAAAGCGTCCGAATTCGTTTGTCAATTGGGCCGCGATGCTCAGCGTAAATAACAGTTCGCCCCCGGTTGCCGCCGTTGGACGGTCTAGTGGCAGCCACAGATTTATGTGACTATTCTATCACACGACACACAAGTTCCATGAGAATCACCCATAATAGCATCTCATAAAGAGAATCACAGTGAGGAAAAATAGGAACTTTAGTTGATCTTACCAACACCGGCGTTTGCCAGCACATAAGCAGGGACATCTGCGACTGCCATTGGCTTGAGGTTCTTGACAACACTCTACAAGAATCGGATATCAGTAATCTGCAATGTATTCATTAATACCGCCACCAAATACGCACCTGGGTCAACGAGCTGAGGGCGGCGGTCTCCAAACGAGTGCTGACCGCGCCAGACGATTCCAGACGGTTCCACTCGCAAACTCGTCCTAGGTAGCTGGTGCAGGCCGCCGCGTCTGGGACAGTTTGAACGAAGTACTGCAATCCATTCTTGTTATTGGTGTCTGGAGTGGTGACAGATTTCTGGGCCCGGAGGTTAGGACGTGGATGGGCAGATATAAAGAAGAATGCTAACGAAGTAGTTGCCCTCGGTAAGGATGTGAGAGCTAGTATCGCTGTCAATTGCATGACCGCCCACGGTGTTGTAGTAGTCTTGAAGATAGGGTAGTCGGTTAGCTTGATCGGACGGGTTGAGGGAAACCGGTCGACTTACTGTTGACCAGATGGAGCCTCTGGTCATAGCCGCTTATACCGCCTAAGGGAGAATAAGGGATGAGTGTATATTCGGTGCAAAACTTTGAGCTACGTACCGATGTGGGGGCCACGACCTTGACGAACACAATGCCAATGAGCTCATCAGATATATCAGAAATTGAGCAGACCCTGGCTTACCGGCCGTCGAATAAATGTGATTTCGCATCACGGTAATGGTGTCTGCCGAGCCTGCAAACAGCCACACCCAGTAATGCATATCTACAAGATGCAGGTTAGTAGATAAGTTGGTGTGCCGAGGGATGATCGTTCGTACTGTTGCACCCAGTTCTGTCGCGGAACGCGACATGTCAGTCAAATTATCTCATGTAGGTGGGACTATACTCACGTGTAAGTTGAGCGTCCATCGAAGTAGTTGTTGCTAATGGTAAGCTGGGTGACCGGGTCGAAGCCCCTGGTAGTCCGGGACCATCAGCCTTTCGGCTCAACGGAGAGACGTGGTACCATTACGCACGTGACGATAAACTGACGGCCAACACGAGCGATGTAGTTGTGATCGATCCAAATCTTGGACGCTCCCGCCATTTGGACTAGAGGCGCCAGTTAGAGCAAATTTGGCATCGAACAGGTGAGGAATCTCACTGGCATCACCACCCCAGACATATTGAGGGCTGCGAATGGAGACACGTGAGATCTTATTAGAGCAGTATAGCGGTGAACACGCACTTGAGGTCCGTAATTTGAATGTCTGTTGTGGGAAACGGAGGTCAATAGCTTTGACTTGTAAGAATACATTTTCGCGGCTTACTTTGGATAATGATGTTGGACACTCCATTCATCCTGAGACCGATGCCCTTACTATTTCCCATGCATTAGCAGAGGAGTGATATGGAAATGTTTGTCTACCCACATTCCGGCATTGCTTCCCTGACCTAGAATGGTTTTGTTGCTCGCGACAACGAGGTTTTTATTGGCTCCAGCAGTATTGTACGTGACATTGTATTTGGTGCTGTCCGGTCCCCCTTGCATGAGCGAACGATGGTACAGGTAGTTCGACAATTACAGCGACTCACTAGTTCTCGCATCCACCGACCGAAGTACTGAGTAGCATTTGAGGGTTAGGACTGCAGGTCCATGGCTTGCAAGCTTGGCCACTGGTGGTACCGTCTACAAACTCACCCGATGAGAGGCTTGCCAAAGAGCACTTCAATGGGAGCCACTTACAGTAACTTGTGAAATCAAAAATCTTAGTGAGGATGATTGTGCGCTAGGAAGATGTTGGATGAGGATCAAATTGCGAGAAATGGTGTATCGTGCTACGTACTGTAGTGCTGTCGGAAAGATAGGTTATGAGCTCGGCCTGCGTGGTGGGAGTAACGGTTACTCCACCAGCACCACCGGTAGTGCCTGACAAACGGAATTAATAAGTAAGGCTTCGTAGTGTAGTTATGGGGAAGATACTGACCAGTTGCAAAGCCAGAAGGTGAGCCGATTGCCGCAACGCATGCGGCGAAAAAGGCGAGGTTAAGGCTGGAGAGGGCGATGGATTTCATGGAAAAGCCGAATAAGTGAATAGGATGCAACCGCCGCGAATACTGAGGTTGTTGGCTACACTCCCTAGCTTGCTTTTATAGCTGCGCTGCGCCCTCGATGAGAGTCCGTGGTCCTCGATAAGGAAGCAGGACCGTTTTGGGCTTTGCTTAGCACTGAATTCGCAGGCAAGAGAATTGGCTTCTTCAGCTATACGGTGGGAGCAGAACTGAAAATGTAGCACGTCCTTCACCTTTGGTAGTCAGAAGATCCCAACCACTCAGGAACATAATAATCGAGAAGGTTTGACCAAATCGCCTCTTCTTCATCAGCCGAAAAAGCTCCCGCAGATGTGCTTCCCCTTGCCAAGGAATTCGAAAATCGCGGAAACTTAGCACCAGTTCAAACCCAGTCCTATGAAGGTAGACGCCTGAGCGAACGACTTGCTCCAGTACCTGTGAGTGTAGTCTCCCGTGGGCAGACTAAAGACAACTTCGATGGGGGGTGGAGGTTCGTCACTGTGAGTGTTTGCATTTAAACCTAGCCTGGAGCCTTAAGCATGATTTTGAGTTTCCTGGATCCAATTCGATCGTCGATCATGTTCATGCGGTCGATCAAGCCGTCAACACCCAGTCATCCTTTCGTCCAATCGGGAACGATTCCAGAAACTCCGAAAAGTCGTGCAACAGCGCTTACTCACATCCACTTGATTTTTTCTTCGGCTCCTTCGAACTTTCGACAGCCCAAACGGGGTGCGTTCATTGCATTCGGTCCGAAGTCGGGTTATTCTCTTATAGGTTCATCGAGATAGAACCCGAGCGCGCCTGAGAAGAGAAGTCCTTCGTGGAAATATGTGGTGGAGGTTCTTGGCTGTTGCTATGCCACTCGGTAGGGCTCGGACCCGTAGGTGAGCGTGGGATGAGCGGCGGTGCCCAAACAGTCCTCGTCTGCATCATATGGCATCCGTCGGGCGGATTTGGAAGTTTTATTCGTTCACCATCGGAGCTGAATAATGATGGCAAGCTGCGTCATGCCTCTCGCTCTAGCCATTTTATCGATGATGATCCTTCCTCGTCACTTGACGCGGACTTGTGGTCGTGCGGCACACAACCGTACCCTGAGCCCCCATTTGGAGCCAGGGCTGATATGAAGACGAATAACGAGCGCCTTTGGGGTACGTGTTTATTATATCCGTAGATGGACCATACGGATAATATTAGTATTGTGGGTTTCATTACTCTTTTGCAGCCAGCCACGCCTGCCTGAAGGAGGATCGGAGATCTTCGTTCCAGACCACTTTTGCTCTGCCCTCCTACCTTTTCAGGAGGTTCGGCCTGGGAACACACCATCTAACATCTGTGGCAGCGCCCGGGCTTTACCTTAAATTGGGGACGCCCAAGCGCGCAAGAATACCCGACTACAACGGAAAGAATAAATTGGACACGAGCGGAAGTGCATTCTCAGCTCCTCTGATATCTTAAATACTATCGACTATGAGGAAATACCACTCTCGGGGCTGGAGACTCACTGGATTTTCTGACACCCGGCTGGATAACAGCCCAGTATAAACCTGATAGTGCGAGTGTTAGCACCTTAATCGCTTGTTTTCTTTTTGAAAAAGACGTTGATCTATTTGCCTACAAAAAACCAGGGCTGCGGTAGATGTTGGGTTTGGGGGGATCTGAGAGGAATAGCCGAGGTCGCCAATACTTGTCGGACGTGTTTCCCGCAATGTTTTCCGCGGACGCCGAAGGTTCGACGTCATTCGATAGTACATATAGTCCAAGCTCTCTGGCAAATCAAGCGGCCCGGCGTTGAGAAATAGCAGGTAAAGGGGTAGCAGGCTATGTGGGCTGTGCATACATTGTATGTACATGTAATGCCTGAGGATAGCCACCATCGTAACCGTCCCTCGCTCTTGGGGATGGTCGTGTACGGGATTACCCCGCCTATTCTCACTTTGACCTCCGTTCGTGGTTGGTCTCTCGGAACCCACGCCTGGACCGTTTCCCCCCAACACCGATGGACTGGCAAGTTCCCTTGCCCTAGACTCCCAGTGCCGTAGCGAGGAGAGGCGTGTCTCCCATCCCCAAGCACCGAGTATGCTCACTGGGACTGAGCATCAGATTTGGGCAACAGGAGGGAAACCTCTGACGATCCCGTCTTTAGAGGCAGTGAGGAGCTCCTCTTCCGGGCCGGTAATTCGTTAGAATTAGGGTGTCAAAGATTGCTTGGGGTGTACCTTGCCGGCGATCTTTACTTCACCGGAGACCTACTCAGCCACTTCTTACTTTTTGGAATTGCTCGAGTGCGCTTTAGACGGAGTTCTTCAGCACTTTAGTAGCTTCAATCGCACACCCACGAGTAATACATGATACTAGGCAGGAAGCCGAAGAGTATTGAAATTTACTGTAGCTATCAAAATGCATAAGAGGTCGAAGGCGGGAAATTTAGTACGTAGAATGCGTCCAGACCAGTTTAGACCGCTATGTCGCGTACTCGCATGCTTGACTTAAGTAGCAATTTGCCTCGGTTGCCGCCTTTGGCAGTCCAGGTGCGGACCATAAGTTTAGGTGCCTATCACACGACACATATAATTCATGAAAGTACGTATGATAGCATCTCATAAGAGAGAAATACAGTGAGGAAAACCCAAGAGCTTTAGTTGATCTTGCCAACACTCGCGTTTGCCACCACGTAAGCAGGTACATCTGCCACTGCCATTGGCGTAAGATTCTTGACAACAGTCTACAAGGAGTAGCCATTAGTACTGTGCAAACTCTTTCATAGATAATGGTGACAAAACGCGTACCTGTGCCAGTGACGTGAGGGCGCCGCTATCCAACCGAGCGCTGACGGCGCCAGACGATTCCAGACGGTTCCACTCGCAAACTCGTCCGAGGTAGCTGGTGCAGGCCGCTGCGTCTGGAACAGTTTGAACAAAATACTCCAACCCATTCTTATTGTTGGTGTCGGGAGTGGCGACAGATTTCTGGGTCCAGGGGTTAGGACGTGGATGGGCAGAGATATTGGAGGATACTCACGAAGTAGTTGCCCTCGGCGAGGATGTGAGAGCTAGTATCACTGTCAATTGCATGACCTCCGACGGTGTTGTAGTAGTCTTGGAGATCGGGTGAGCAGTCAGCTTGACAGGACGGGGTGAACTAAATCGGTCGACTTACTGTTGACGAGATGGAGTTTCTGGTCATAGCCGCTAATGCCGCCTAAGAGACAATGAAAATCAGTGTTTAGTCTCTTTAGAGTATCCAGAGGTACATACCGATGTGGGGGCCACGACCTTGACGAACAAAGAGCTTATGAGCTGATCAGGGGTATCAGAAATTGACCAGACGCCTGCTTACCAGCCGTTGAGTATATGTAATTTCGCATCACAGTAATAGTGTCTGCAGAGCCAGCAAACAACCACACTCAATAGTGCATATCTGTTAGACGAAAGTTAGTGGATAAATAGACGTGCCGAGGGATGATCGTTCATACTGTAGCACCCAGTCCTGTGGTCCAAACATGGTGTGTCAGTCAGATTCCCTCCGAAAACTTGTAAATGGGATTGTGCTCACGTGTAGGTTGAGCGGCCATCGAAGTAGTTGTTGCTGATGGTAAGCTGGCTGACCGGGTCGAACCCCCTGATAGTGCGGAGATCAGGAATTTGACCCATCTGAGGGACGTGATACAGTTACGCACGTGACAATGAACTGACGGCCAACGCGGGCGAAATAGTTGTGATCGATCCAAATCTTGGACGCTCCCGCCATTTGAACTGAAAAGTTGGTTAGAGCAAGTTTCAGATTGAATCACGCGGAGTGCTCACTGGCATCACCACCCCAGACGTATTGAGGACTGCGATGTCAATTCGTGAGATCGAATCAGAGCGCTATAACAGAGAGCACGCACTTGAGGTCCGTAATCAGGATGTCTGTTGTGGGACATAAGGGTGAATAGCCCTATCTTGTAAAGAAAGCTTCGTTGCTTACTTTGGATAATAATGTTCGACACGCCATTCATCCTGAGGCCGATACCCTTACTATATCGTTTCATAGGTTAGCAAAAGAGCGACTACGAGAATGGTTATCCACCCACATTCCTGCGTTGCTTCCTTGACCTAGAAGGGTCTTGTTGCTCGCGACCACCAGATTTTTCGTCGCTCCGGCAGTGTTGTACGTGACACTGTATTTGGTGCTGCAAGTCCGGTCTACGTGAGTGACTAATTGACAGAAAAGCTCATATAATTCAAGGTGCTCACTAATTCTCACATCCACCAGCCGAAACGACGAGTAGCATTTGAGGATTAGGACTGCAAGTCCATGGCTTGCAGGCTTGACCAGTGGTGGTGCCGTCTAAAATGCATTCCATGAGGTGCTTGCCAAAGTGCCCGTTAAGAGATCCGCTTACAGTAGCTGGTGAAGTCAAAAATCTTGGTGAGAACGATCGTGCGCTGGGAAGATGTTGGCTTAGGACTAAATTGCGCGGAATCGTGAGTCGTGCCACGTACTGTAGTGCTGTCGGAAAGATAGGTTATGAGCTCGGCCTGCGTGGTGGGAGTGACGGTTACTCCA
>WSTX01005373.1:0-15783 GCA_019633405.1 Tulasnella sp. 408 | reverse complement strand
GGGCACGGGAGTGCTCGGGTCATCCGGAAGTCTTGTGTTTGGACTGTTCGGCTTTTTTGGGTGCAGTTTGTGGAGAGCTTGGCTCCGACGACCCTTGGAAAGCTGCCCGGAAAAGAAGACTCGACGTCGGGACCTTGGCGGCATTCGTTGCTCCGCCTCACATTCCCGGATGGAGAGCCGCCGGCCCGTGATACCTGATAACGTATCCCGAAGTCGAGACTGACAGCAGTCTGGAGCCCCGTTCGCTTCGTTGTGAGCCAGATCTAAGGCCAGTGCTTTACGCCCCACGCTCCGTTTCCGTGCAAGTCAGGACCAGCACATGGTCCAGTCATGCAAGTGCGGAACCGTAGCTCAAAAGGACGAAGGTGGTTATTGCTTGTGGGGCTCAGAGAGAGGCATGGACCGGAACCATTTGCTAACAGCTGAAGCGCGTGCCGAGTGTAATAAGAGGCCGATGGAAAACGATGCAGCGACTAGTTGGCATGTATCACGCTATACATACAAGCTTATGGCAGGAATTTTATTCTTACTCCCCTCGATGCTTGCTTTTGTAGAATCGGTGAGGGCAATGCAGGGGTACTGGGTCAAAGGCTTTCAATGACCTCGAATATCCCCTCCAATAGAGGTTTGGTACCATAAACAAAAAAACAAATATCCATTAGGTGCGTCGAGGTTGATTACACAAAAGCAGCGGCAATAGGCCGGATACAACGCCATCAAACAGTAGCGTAAAAGCCCTTCCAGGGAGGTACACGAATCCGAGCCTAGAGCTCTAAGTACTAGGCCTGGATAGAATAAAGAGTAGCTTGAAGGGCCCCGCCACAGGGATAGGAGACAACCATCTGGATGCCCCAACTCCAATCGTCAACGGAATCATCGATCTGTAGCCGCAACGCTGCCTCGATCACTCGCAGACATCTTGGAGAAGTACGAACGAAGTGTGGAGATGATGAGCTAATGAATGGTTCAAGGGTGTCAACGTTTCGCCAAGGTAGAATGAATTTGTACGCAGACATACGTGATGATCTTCAACGCTGGAGCCCGAGTAGATTGCGATGATTCCTATGGGTCCGACAGAAGAGTTCTGTAGCCAGATTGGGAAGGCTATGTTTGGAGATGAAGGTCAGTCTGGGTGGCGAGAAGAGAGTGGCGGGAGTCGTACCTCCACCATCCAATCGATATTCGGGGAACGGTAAGCCAAGCTGCTCAGCTGGTTTGCCGATCGCTGCTGCGCCCTTTTCAATGTAGAACGTGGCTGGAGGGATCGTGATGGTAATGAGCGAGGCGTTTTAGGTGAAAATAACGGAAGCAAACGTACAGTGACCTGTCCGTCGAACGACCTTGATCATCCCTTCAATATGCCACCAAGAGTCTAGGGAAACGTCGGAGCCTTCTCCTACTGCACAGGCAAACATGGTAGCTCCTTGCATTGTTTGGATGGATATGACGCATCCTTTGCCCTTAGCGTGACGCACTGAGGACCGGTATTACCCGATTAGGAATGTTCCTTGTTCTCAACACAACAGCACAACACTCACTGCTCGCTCTGAACCTCTTTCGCAGGTTCATTCCCAGCGTTACCGCATCTTCCATCTTGAACGATGGGAATCTCAGGATGCTCTCCTCGTTCAAAGCGTCGGCGGCTAATTCTCCCTCTGAAGGCATTGATGATTTTGAGGATGAGGTTGGTAGGGGGAGTCTGAAGGTGAAGGTTTCAAAGTCGAAGTCGGATAAAGTTGACGAAGGGCTTTTTGGACCTGCTGTTGAGGATGTTACTGAAGCGGTGTCGTCAACAATGGACGGGGGTGGGCGGTATGGGGTGAAGCGGGCCTGTGTTGAGGCGCTTCCTGGGTTGTCGTTTGAGGGTTGGGGTTGTTGTGGTTGAGAGCGGGAGAGGGAAAATAGATACGAGGTTGAAAGCGAGATGGAGAGGAGGGCGAGGGATACTGGGAGGTAGGTGAGGGCTGCTGACATGCACGAGGGAGTGTGGGAGACACGCTTTATATTTATTGTTGAACCTCTCGGGTTTGTTCGTGTTTCGGTCGGGGGTTGTTCGAACGGTCAGGGACGGATGAGACGTTGTTGCGGCGAGGACAAGGGCAACGTTGCTCGCAGAAGAAAATGAATGAGGGGTCCAGATGACTAGCAAGGAGGCGATGATGGGGACGATGATAAGCTCGCTGGTGGAAGGTGCTGGGAGAGGGAGTAGCGAGGCTTGGGAGAGGCCGAGTGTGGGCGGGACGATGATTTTATGGGGTGCACGTGTTTAGCCTCATGTCCCTTCTCTGCGCTCCCTTGTTGGTTGTGTTCGACCCGCGGGAGAATCAGTCTCAGCCTTTGATGCTACAAAAAGTGCGTACGGAATGTTACAAGCTGGGATTCGACGGTCAGACCGACATTTCAATCTGGACGGTCGCTGCCCACCAAGCCCCTCGGCCTCCCACGTGAGCCACTCTGTCGCAGATGCTGTTTCATTTAACCGTTTAAGGTCGTGTCTTATCTGCGCAGCATGTAGGAGGTGCACATCACAATCAACGCATCATTAGCGCGCATCACTTGCCATGTAGGAATGGGTCAGTGCGGACGCTGCACATGCCTCGGTGCGCCTGCCGTCGAATCTCCCGCTTGGTAATGGAATCGTGCGAACCGATCGCATTCCACCCCAAACCAGTAATCAACCGTCCCCCTGACTCTTCTCCCGTGTTACCGCTTCACAATGTCGCGACATAGGGAGATACGCAACATGAATATAACAGCCGCTCGAAACGAGGATGGCCTAGACGATTCGGATTACGATGACGGGGATGGATATGGCAACATGTCTCTTGAGGACCAGGAGCAACTCGACACCGCTCTTGCCCAAGTTCTCAGTTCATTAGAAGGAAAGGACTATGATCTAATCAACCCGGGAGAGATACGCCGCTACCTATGGGATCAGTGGTTTGACACTGATGCCACCCTCAAGTGGGTCAGATGTGAGTCGCACCCCTAGCGCTAAAAGATATCCACCTTGAACTGATCTAATATTCGACCATAGCGGAACAGAATAAGAGAAAAGTCAAACGAGGTTAGTTTATCTCTTTTTCATATCGTTCCTCCCGTTTCCTTTTTCCTGCTTCGTTCATTCCTTCCCTTCGAACGGAACGCCTCGCTTCTACTGGCCGTAATCGCCCCCAAAGACGAGGAAACACCGAGTTCAAGCACCCAAACTCCTGCAAAACCTTTATCACGGTTAGCTCAACTGGCAGCAAACCGCTCTTCCCCTTCATCATCGCCTGGTTCGAAGCCGAAACTCGCGTCTCTCGCCGACTCGGGGGCCAAACCCCGTGGAACACCTCGCTCGGACGTCGCCCCACCAAAGCCATCTCTAGCATCGTTAGCTAGCAAGGCATCGAACACCCCTAAAGCTTCCCTTGAATCTCTTGCCGCCACAAAGTCCACCACCGCCGCAAATCCCAATCCTAAGCCTTCGTTGGCCTCGCTAGCGACGAACCGACCCACGGCAGCGAAATCATCCCTTGCGTCCCTTGCACCATCGACGTCAGGTTCGCCTTCTGGAACAGCATCAGTCGCTGCGACGTCAACTGCGACGATGAACAAACCATCTCTCGCGTCCCTAGCGGCGTCACGCTCAACAGGTAGTGCTGCGTCGTCTGGAACAGGATCGAAGCTGGCGTCGTTGGCTCAAAACACCACCTCAAAACCCCAATCGCCATCCGTGAGCTCGGTGCCGAACTCTGCTACGCCAGGGGGAGCCAAGCCCTTATCGAAGTTAGCGCTGAAGGCACAAATGGCTAAAGGAGATTCGTCTGGCCCGCCGTCTAGGGCCACCACTTCAGCCGCCATCCTACCGGACAGGGACCGTTCTTCGCCCACCACCCAGGCCGCAATGGATGTAGACTCAGGGCAAGAAATCTTGGAGGACGATCCACTCTTTGGAACCCTACCGAATTCCACGCATGCCACGACACCCGGGAATGTTGTCAGCGTTTGGGTGAAGCCCGAACCGACAGCTTTCGGGTCCCTGCTCCTAATATCAGCACCATCCACTTTTACTGGAGTTTCGAGTATGGCATCCAACATTGGGATAGGCGATCTTTCTCTCGACGAGAAAAGACTTCGGATTCCACGAGCCGCTG
The DNA here is from genome assembly GCA_019633405.1 of Tulasnella sp. 408. Lineage (NCBI taxonomy): Eukaryota > Fungi > Basidiomycota > Agaricomycetes > Cantharellales > Tulasnellaceae > Tulasnella > Tulasnella sp. 408. The sequence goes on along the minus strand of WSTX01005373.1, from coordinate 11,644 downwards.
TGGCGTTTGGCTTTGATACCCCTAGCCCGGACGATCTTGTCTTGAGCAAGCGGGAGGGGACGCGGCTAGCAGCAGGCGCGAGGGCGAGCGGGGGTAATGTCGAAAGGCGTTGAGGCGATTTCCTTTACGAGGAGGAACACGGAGTCTGGGTTGGGGCTTGGATGCGGTCGAAGGCGTCTCCGGCTTGCCGTAACATCTTCCTGTATCCTCGGATTCTGGGAACCCTTGACTTTCTTTGTCCCCGAAGGCCGCAAAGGGCCATCATGCAGAAGTAGCGGGACGTTGCTTAGTTTCGACAGCATTCGAACCCGATGCGACCCTTTGCTCAGAGACACATGCGGCCACATTGCTCGTCCTTCTCTACCCGTATCTTTACCAGCCTTTCGGATGTGGTCGTACGCATTGAATACTAATATCATTCTATCTTTCTCCCCTGGTCGGCTTAAAAGAGCAGAAAGCCGCGAAGCTCCAACAACAGCAACAAAAATCTGTTCCCGGCTCTGCAACACCCAAAAAGTCAATTGGGATCTCCACTCCAGTGCTGTCAGGTCGCAACACGCCGACATCAACTCCGAAGAAGGGTATTCCCGGCGCGCCTCCACCAGCAGCTTCTTCAAGCCCCAGTAAGACCAAGAAACCATCTGCTCCACCAAACGCCGCCGGACCTAGTCGGCCACCGCAGCAATATCAACCGCAGCTTCAGGCCGATATGGCCGGGCTAAATCTACAAGAGGAGAGCGAACCCATGGCTGAAGAAGTCACATTGCCCCCACCGAAGATGGCGCTATCGAGGGAGAAAGTCGTTGAAGAAGCGAAGAAGGCTATCGAATGGAAGACCGGTGAAGGAAAGAAGGGTCTTAGCTTGGTCATAATAGGTGACTTGGCCAATCTATTAACATATACGTCTCCTAACAGAGGTTATAGGTCACGTCGACGCCGGCAAATCAACGCTAATGGGACGACTAACGTACGAGCTAGGCCAAATGGAAGAGAAGAAGAGGAGGGAGAACGAGAGGGAGAGCAACAAAGCTGGAAAGGGAAGCTTCATGTGGGCTTGGGAAATGGACGCGCTCGGTGAGGAAAGAGACAGGTGCGAATCACTCTGGCATCTAAAGCTACGGAAAGCTAATGAAGGGAGAGTTAAAGGGGAGTCACCATCGACATCAATCAATCGACACTCAACCTTCCCAACACGAGCCTTACCATCCTCGATGCGCCAGGTCACAGAGACTTTGTGCCAAATATGATAAGTGGAGCCTCTCAAGCCGATGCCGCTCTTCTAGTGGTCGACGCGACAACAGGCGAATTTGAAGCCGGTTTCGCGGGTGGGGGTCAAAGTCGAGAACACGTCTTGCTTGTTCGCAGCTTGGGTGTGGGGACGATTGTTGTCGCGGTCAATAAGTTAGATATGGTATGCCAACGAATACGTTTTACTCGCAATTTGGATCTAATGGACTACTTTGCGGGTAACAGGTCAATTACTCTCAGGCGCGATATGAAGAAATATGTTCAACCCTCAAACCGTTCCTTGTCCAGTCCGGATTCTCACCAAGCAAGACGACGTTTGTACCGGTTGCCGGGATGGCCGGAGTAAATTTGGTGGAAAAAGATACCGAAGGAAGCGATGAATTGAGAAAGTGGTGGAAAGGCCAAACTCTTGTTGATGCCTTGGGTAGGTTCTCTGATGGTTGGTCCAGGCTCTGAAACCTAGATTCCAACTTTGCCCGCTATTTCAGATTCACTCCAACCACCCGGGCGCCCAATTGAAGCACCACTCCGATTTCCGATTTCCAATGTCTTCAAGGGAGGAGGTACTGGCACCATGGCTTCTGGGACCGGCGTGTCGGGCAGACTGGCAAGTGGTGTCGTGCAGGTCGGGGAAAAACTACGTATACTACCCGGTGATGAGACCGCTATCGTTCGGAGTGCGTCTGTTCTTGATTCGGGAGGGGCGTTAGATTGACCGACTTTCCATGATAGCCGTCGAGTTTGAAGACAACTCAGTTCCCTGGGCCGCTGCAGGATCAAATGTTACGTTGTACTTGTCGAACGTGGACCCTGTTAACTTGAAGTAAGCAATCCTTACGGATCGAGGCCTAAAGGTTTACTGACATATGCCGTCTGTAGTATCGGCTCAGTGCTATGCCCCCCGACCGACGTCGTGCCTTTGGCCTCATCGTTCATTGCTCAAGTCATAGTCTTTGACATTCAGGTCCCGATAACGTCCGGAGCGTCTGTAAGTCACTGTATTCGGGAGCCTTGAAGTGCACGTGCTGAGGGTTACTGGTTCCCTTTAGGTGGAGTTGTTCCACCATTCTCGAGATACGCCTGCATCGATTTCAAAACTCCTTGCCACCTTAGATCGAAACACGGGGAACGTCATCAAAGCCAGCCCACGGTATGGCCGATTTATCTCGCGATCAAACAACGTCTCTTTTCCTGACTACTGTCGTTTAGGGTGTTGACGAAAAATACATCGGCGAAAATTCAACTGTCACTTCGTGGGGGAACGCTGTCAGCTCCTTCAAGCAAAGCGGTATCAATTCCGATCGAAACATTTGCCTCCAACAAGGAGATGGGGCGTATACTGCTTCGAAGAGGTGGAGAGACCATTGCGGCCGGTAAGCAAACCCGTGGAGTCCGAACAGTTCGAATTCATTGGATGACACTTTTTCCTGCAGGTATTGTTCTGGAACTGTGCCCCTAATCTCGCCTATTAGACATCCTACTATGCATATGTGAAATGTAGCTAAAAACTAGTAACTCGTGGAACTAGGCACCCTAGCCTACTATAGACAGATCAACGTGCACCGCGCCCGAGGTGCCAAGCTCGTGGTGGCAAAACGCGTGAATTTCCCGCCGCGTCGAAGTTCGGCGTTCGAAATGAATCGCCGGACCTCATCCCAAGCCCTGAGGCCGTCCCGGATGAGAGAACGCCGTCTTGGCACGTGTTACGTTCAGTTCATAAGCCGACGCAAACTTTGGTCTTTTTCAGCCACCACCATGTCCCCCTCCCCATATATCATCAGCGCCGTCTGTGGTATCCCACTTATTTACCTTGCGCTCACGAAATGGATTCGCCCCAAGCCGTTGCCTGGGATACCCCACTTCGCAATCACCTCTTTCTGGGGAGATATCCCGAGGATGGCAAGGGACATACGTACTGAAGGCACCATCTTCGATGGTAAAGGTTTCATGGCCGAAGCTTTTCAAACGGGTGCTCCTATCTGGCAGGTTAGCCCCAGTTAGCGGTCAACATCAAGCAGGGACAGTATTTAACCCCAAACCCCCGTCTCGTAGATGTTCATTGGTCCCAGTACTAAAATGGTAGCCATCGCAGATGCCCAGGAAATAGAGGACTTCCTGAACAAAGCTACCCGCAGCAGAGCAGTCGATCAAAGGTTGTTTCCTTCCTCGCCCTGTTCGTCGCGGCAACTTTAACCGGAATGTCCATTTAGTGATATCATGTTGACTGCTTTCTCCGGAACAATCCCCTACGGGTATGGTCTTGGTTTTTTGCTCCGAGGACTACCAACTTAGTAAACTTCTTTTTGCCCTGCTCTTACAGAATGGTGTCCCTCAAAACTAGTACGTCACCAATCCTCACCTCCCAGCAGCCTAATAACCTCATGTCTCACCTGTTCCATAGACGACATGTGGCGAAAGCATCGCCGAATCACTAGTCCACTTATGAGTTCAAAGTATCTCAAATCGATGACCCCGGCGATAGCAAATAATGCCAGAAGTCTTGTAAGTGCTTCACAGAGGTTCGAGCAAACGCGATTGTTGGACAAATCCTGCCACCTCTCAATAGGTAAAGCTCTGGGAAAGCAAGATCCGGAAAGTCGCGTCCAAGGGTGCGACCTGTTTTTCCTGTGAAGACGATTTCGAATACATCGCTTTAGATGCTATCACATCCATCACCCTCGGGGAGTCTCTCGGTGCGGTTGCTTATGCCCGCTCTGTGATCGACGCATCAGACCCAGATGTGGACAGCTTTGGAGGCATAAAATTCCAGCTTCCAACACTCCCTTTACATACGTCAGTCAGGTATCTTCTCCAGTGTATCGGCAACGCTACCTCGCTGCCTCCTGCAATTTCCTACGTTGTACAACAAGTTCGAGGGTGGACGCCCAAGTTCAGGGCTCATTATAAGCTTGTTGTAAATCACATTTTCGAGTACGTCCCCGATTCGCTGAGCTGTGGTGGCGACTGATGTGTGTTCTTGCTTCGGAAGCCGAGTTTCCAAGGTTCGCCAAGCTGTCAAAGAAGCTCGAGACCTGGGAGAGGAATACCACGGGAGCTGTTTAATTGGAATGATCGCAGAACGGGAAGGACTTGCCGGACAGGAGTCTCTTTCCGAATGGGAGTTAAGAGATGAAGTACTAACTTACATATTGTGAGTGAGCCTAGCGGTTAGCATATAATTATACTAATTGTCCCGACAGCGGAGTAAGAAAATTTTATAGCATTGGGTACTCAAATTACTAAACGCTTTCACAGGGAACAGACACTACTGCAAGTTCTTTGAGATGGGGGTACGTTCTAACTGACCTCGGTTCGGTATCTGAGCTGAGCAACGCCGCCTTCAGCATGAAATTCCTTACGGAAAATCCCAACGTGCAGCAAGAACTTCACGATGAGCTTCTTAGCGCTTTAGAGGATGCGCCCCAGGACCGACCGCTTACTTTCGATGATCTGATGTCTCCTGACAAGACACCCTACCTAGAAGCCGTTGTGGCGGAAATTCTGAGACGTGGCAGCGTGGCAGCTGGATCGAGCAAGCAAGGTGCGTGAAGCTTAATATATAAAAGTTCCCCAACGTTGAGCTTGTCTTGTCAAAAGCAACCGAGCCAATAGAGATTTTAGGCCGTTCTGTGCCCGCTGGTACTACCATTCTCTGGTGCAACCATATTGCCTGCGATAATGCAACCGTCTCCAACGAGGCAAAACTTCGCGCCCTAGACGAGGCTCGCTCAGAGACATCTCGAAAGAATGGACTGGGCGGACGGAGTTTGTGGAGTGTTCCGACAGACAAGTTCGATCCAGATCGCTGGATTAAAATAGACGAAAACACCGGAAAGAGAACTTTTGATCCAAGGGCTGGCTATAGCTTCCCTTTTGGTGTTGGTATAAGAAGCTGTGTAGGCAAACAACTCGCGGTACGTCAACGGGATCCTTGCATTCGTTCTTCGAGCTTCTTTCGCTAAAACCACCTCGACTCTTAGGTTCTTGAACTCAAGATTTACATCGCGACCTTGAACCTATCCTTTTTCCTCGCTGAAGTGCCCAAGGAGCTTTCAAGTCACCGCGCTCACATCGAAGTCACAAGGTTCCCCGTTCAGGCATACGTCGCGCCTCGCCCTTGGACCTAGCTTGCCACGCCGTTTGCAAGCACTGGATAGAGTCCCATCGACTGTAGCTGTAAATACCCAATTTATCTTAAATTTCTTACGAATATTGAAAGAGACATACTATCGCACTACAGGAGAGCGTTTCCTTCGGCAGGGGAAGACTTTAGCTCAACTGTAGGCTGCAGGTAGTAGGAGCATATCGTACTAATACCCAGAGCGTAAAGGAAGGCCATGATCAGATTCCAGAAAACCCTGTCAACATTATTGCTCATAGATAACTAGCTCGGTGTACCAGCCCCGCATATTAATCAGCCAACCTGTGGGTCTGTGGGGATCATCTACGCGCTGTATGTCAGTCGGTCTTCAGAACGCAAGCGAAACAACAGACACTCATGATGTAAATCATTGCCTATTTCATCTCCAATGCTAAGTCGTCCACATATCGCCGTAGTTAATTCTCGATCAACGGCACATCCATTGAACTGCTACCATCCTCCCTCCTGGTACCGGCGGTCGCTCGCACAGCATTAGACCTTGTGAAGCTCTTATCTGGAACACACCACCCAAGGCGCTGAATTTTTCAGTGAAATCAAGTCCCGGGCAGCTGGACAGAGCAGTCGAAGATGCGGCTCACACTGCTGTTATCTCTCTGGCAGTCGCTGCATCGCTTTTCGAATGGGACCTTATTATCGCACCTCAGCTTCTCTCGTCGAGCCTTTCATGGCTCAAAGCTAAATACGACCAAGCCAGCTCTCCGCTCGTCAGTGCGTAGAGAGTACGAGTACCCTGTATTGCCACCCGCCGAGAAACGCTAGTATGCTTTCGCCAACCCATTCATTGTTCTTCTAGAGCCACCCGACGAGCTTCCTATCGTCAAGGGTGGTGGCCCAGCTGTACTATAAATTCCTATCCCGGTATCTTGTCGGAGCACGACGGCGAAATCGGGATCGGAGATAACGTCTTCCCTCTTCACGATCCCAAATTTAGAGTTGAGCATCTCGTCTTACTAACAGGATAGATATGGCCAAGCGCACGCGGTAGAACTTGAATATTGATGACGACACGTCCCCGGATATTGGAGTGCCGAGTGCAAGTCGATTCCAATACCGCGAGACCAAGGTGTCGGACCTCAGCTGATGGCTCCAGGGTTCGACCAGACCTGGGAGTACGCGAGAGAAAAACTTTGAAGGGCCAGAGTTTACGGAGGCCATCTGGCAAGCAGACAAATACGGCGCCGGCTGCGATCGACAAACGCTATTAACAGTCAACCACCCGAAGGCCTTTTGGGTGATTTTTACTGCGGGTGGTCGATAAAGGGAGATGGGTCGGGTGACCGCTATGGAGGTACGAGCGCAATGTGACAGCGACGGTCCCCAAATTGCGTGTAAACAAGATCTACTTGCTTCACGTCGAGCGGTCAGGGAGGTGTGGGATCAGGGTGAAACGCGAGATCTAGCGCCCGTCAGTTGCAGGGCAGGTGCTCACACGGTTCGGCAGTGGAATGCTTACATCATCCACTCCGGCAACACGCTGCTCACCGCCGACCACTGTTCCTCCGGAATCCCGGTGTCAATCGCGCGTGCCAAACGTTCAGTTGCCAACCTCCCTCCCGCCCAACCTCCCTCTTCCCCCTTCCACCTTCATCCTAACACAGAGAATAGCAAGCTAAAGAGAGCGCAGACAGATGGAGTTCGTCAGCGACATCCACGGCAGGCCAGACGACCCATTCAAGCCTTCGATATTCGAATTGGTCTTCCAGGAACAATTAAGAGATCATCTACAACCCGCCCTAAAATATGTATTATCGGTAAGAGTCAAATAGTTGCGCCTGTCTTTAGCACGGTCTGACAGGATGTATTATGTTTGGTTTGCAAACCGCCACATAGGTCTTTGCAACCCGCTATCCTCGGTACCTCCTCCGAATAGTTAACAAACATGAAGAATTTTACGCACTGTTAATGTTCTTCATCGAACGCTACTACCTTGGAAAGCATGGTCGGTCTGTTATACATCTTCCATATCTTGGGCATCTGGCTCACGTTTCGCCGTTTGGTCTAAAGGTGCTTCTTTTGCGGAGAATTTTTATGGCCTCAAGCGGCGTCGACGGCCCCTCTTCTCTACTGAACGGGCGGATGCAGCCGTTGGGGGCAGCTCGATGGCTAAAGATAGTAGGCTGGGACGGAGAGAGATGCGGTTGAGCTTATTGTTTTTGGTAAGTTGTTGTGATTCGCACTTACGACCTCACTTCTTATCCCTCTCCTTCTAGGTTGGTATACCATACATTCGGGCCAAAGCTAGAGACTACTGGGAGCAGCTCGGGGGAGGGGTGGACGTTGGAGACTTGGAGGGAGCGTCCCGGCACAGGAACGCGGAACAGCAGGTGGGGCCCTCTCTATCAACCCGTTTACACAGATATTCATTGGACTCTTCCACAGTCGATGATGGATCGCTTGAGGTCCACGTTCAAGCTCGTGTACCCATGGGCCGATTCCGTTTTCGAACTGTGGATGATGTCGTACAATATTGGCTACTTGTTCGATCGGACGCCGTTCTATCGACCCTGGCTCAAGTGGATAGGTGTCGATGTACGAAGGATGGGCCCAGAAGACTACGTACGTCTCTTGAATGTTTGCGATGTTCAACGGCTCACATTTTGAGGGTACAGCAACGACCCATTCCGAGTTCAACTGGAAATACCTCGCTCCAATCCCGTCGCAATATTCTGACTCTCCTCAAATCATTCCTGTTCCGAACTCCGTCTCTCATTCTCGACTCCCTCAAAATCCTTCTTCCTCTGTCGATCTTTTTCGTCAAGTTCCTCGAGTGGTGGTATAGCCCTACATCACCCGCAAGGGTTCTTCATTCCAAAGCGGACAACGGGCCTTTACTACCTCAACCAAAAGTTCTCAAGCCCCATTCGAATGGCATCCTGGGCGCCCACCCTCACGAAATTTACGCCAGAAAACGGAAACAGGAAGACTTGGATGGCACACCGCGGCTCAAATACGGCATCTGCCCTCTATGTGATGGACCATTGGCCAATGCTACAGCATTGCCATCGGGGTATGTTTTTTGCTACAAATGTGTATTCGAAGAAGTGGAGAAGCACGGGCGCTGTCCTGTGACTCTACTTCCTATGCGAACCTGGATGTTAAGGAAGGTGTTGGTATGAGACTCGGGGCATAAAGTCGCACGCGGATATCTGCGATGATGGACATTCGGTTACTTATTACTCTGTTACTAGCCATACTTCTATTCATGTCGCTATTCAGTGCTCGTTTCGGTGCGATGGCGTGAGATGCGGCAGCACGGCGTTTGGCTGTAGCCAACATGAGCTGAGGTCCCCAAAGGTACACGAGTCGTCGATAAATTTCGTGTAACTATGAGGCGTAAAAAAAATTCACTAAAGCATTGAATCTAATAGGAGAGGACGTTAAATCAAGTTGGGGCAAAATCGCGAGGGCGTTAAAACGGATGGTAGGGATACAGTTGTTCAGAGAAGTCCATGGGTGGTGAAGATAAAAAGGAATCGTTCATCAAGAGCGGAGAAGAAATATCTGGGAGAAATTCAAGTGTTCGTTGTTATATTTGTTGAGTTACTGGAGGATTTGAAGGTGTATCCGCTCAGCTGACCTGGAAAGATAGGAGAAAATGTGGTAATCCTCACCTCTCATTCTTTGCTTCTTGGAGTATATAATCCTTCCATCCTCTCCAAGCGGCTTCCATCATTAGTACAAAGCTTTCGGCCTCTGGACTCTTGCCGTCTGCCTGCTGCTTCGAGAAACTGTAGGGATCAACCACCTGTGCGAGCCAGCCGTCGGTGGTATTCAGCCTCCGCTTTATGCAATCTCGAGCCAAGTGTGCAGCTTGAAGTGATTCGGGCTTCAGTGGTGTTAGAGTCGGTAACGTAGCCATATCAATTGTTGGATGTGGGGGCAGGGTGGGGTCTGCTGTGGCGTTTGCTGGAGGGCCGCGCAGGTAAGACGGCAAAGCCGCAAGGCGAAATGTAACGCTGGCGAGAAGGGCCGTGGATGCAGAGTCCGAAAAGGTGGTGGGATCCGTGGCGTAGTTGAGGAGCGAGCCATCGGGTTGCTATTCAAAGGAAGAAACGAAAGAATTGAGCACTGGTCTCGCTTCTCCCTGCTACAAATCGCTCACTTGATATGCCCAAATATTGTTGACAATTTCCGTCGCCCAGTTTTGCAAGTCTCTCTGAGCTGCTAGGAATTGAGGTTGATAGCCCAGTGTCGTTTGATTCATGGTCGCTAAGACTCGTAGCATTCCAGCGGCAGCCCAACCGTTGCCTGTGTGCATGCCGAGTGATCAGTGCCGTTCCATAATAAGATCAAATGTAGCGTTACCTGTACTCCAGTGGCCATCATCCGTGAAGCTCCCCAGCGCGATATGCTTCCATAGGCCGACGTTGGAATCAAATAAATAGTTCCGATACAGCCGGATTTGGTCATATGAAGTATATACGAGCCATTGATGGACGTAGGGCTGGTAGAGGGCGCCATAGTAGGCAATGAACGGAGGCGTCATGTATATAAAATCGGACCTGGATGAGGGGCCCGCATGAGAACGGATGTCGACGCCATTTTATGTTCTGAAAGGAAGCGTCTCACCAGAGCTGGACTTGTTCAGATCGGTGGCTGATTGCTCCGTCTGGAGTCTTTGGGGCGGTGTTCAAAACGTATCCTAGTTGTTGTCGTACAGGCGTATCGTAGTCGTTGTGCGCTTCGTCCGGCCGCGACGCCTTGGTCCAGTTTGCCATGAGCATAGCGACTCCCAGTGAGGCTGGATCCCCGACTGAGCCGTCTTCGAACAGTGTTACGGAGCCCACCGGACGTATCGCGATGGCGCTGCGTTTTAGTTGAGGGAAACGATCAGACGCAAGGTCGAGGAAATGCAAGGAGATGACTGACTAGTTTGCCAATTCCAAGACGGTAGAAATGTTATTCGGATTGTCTGTGCCACCAACGTTTCGTGCCGGAGGCACGCCCGTAGCACCGAATACACTCATTTGCGGCCAGTCTATGAGGGGAAAAGAATGAAGTCAGCTCAAGGCCCTGGTCTCCGAGACTATGCCGCAAAACGACGAGACGAGCAACCGACGGGGAAGGGTGAGCTACTGAATGATGTCCGATGGACGCATAGAGGATGCTGCGGAAGGGACGGAGAGAACACGGTGTGTCCAATCTCGTGTGTTGCATTGTCGTGCCGCCGGCACAGTTCGCGTCTAAACAGGCGAATGCGGCTGTACACGGAACGCTATGCCTGGCCGATCAGGCTCAAAGCGATGTGCATGTTGTATGAACTTGGCGGGTCCGATAGAATTCTAATCTCGACTAGGATGTTTCCACTCACCGATTTCAAGGTATGCCTCGGCCAGGGTGCCCAACTCCCATGACTTGAGAGATACATCCCTCGCCCGTGTGCGGATAAGCTGGAGCAGTGGCTCGTCGATCGGTATGAACGAGGAGAGCGTGGGTACATCCACGTCGCGGGGCTGGAGGTTGCTGGGTGGCAGTCGCTCCAGGGGAAGAGCGAGACTCCCAGCAAGTGATCCCAGGACGAGCAGAACGGCCGTCGTCAGTGAGGCGTACATCACTGGAGAGTGGACGGATGCCTGGAGGGGTGCTCGAGGGTGAGAGACGAGACGAAGGTGTTTGAGGAAGCGACCAGAATTTTGTTTCCCGAGTGAGGGCGAGGATTAGGCGACAAGAACGAAGTTTCGTCGCTGTCCCGGATGAATTCGAACGAACGCTTCTTTGACAACGTGAGCTACCACCCAGTCGTTGGTGTAGGCTTGGACGTGAAGGTGAGGGCTAGGATGGGTGGAGGTATAAAGATCTGCATTACGCTTGGATGGAGCCTTGTAGATGAAGGGGTCTAGGTGGTTGTTCCTCGGTCCACAATGACGCTCTCGGCGAATTAAGATTCACACGCCCAGGCCCTACGAACAACGTCAAAAGTCTCCGCCTTCGACTTGGACCTCCACCCAAGACTCTTGGACCCACCTGACTCTCCAAGTGCATCATGACGTAAACCTGCGCATCTCTGCCTTCCCAATACCAGTCCCACGCACGGATAGCCGAGACCGCGACCAGAGACCGCGCGTGGAATCCGGCGGAACGAACGTCGCTGGAAAACTGATGGAGACCTCTTGGTAGGGTCTCGCCTTGAATCTAGCGGGCCACCCTTCTAGAATCCAGGTTCTTCGGGCTCTGAAGGGCACAAAGTCTATGAGCTGCTCCGCCCTCCCCTCCAGACGAAAAATTACTTCAGGC